>JAIPMN010101609.1:0-10675 GCA_020650975.1 Apostichopus californicus | reverse complement strand
TCAGAAAAATATCAGTCATGAATATTACAAGCAAATGTTCCATCACAACATAATATCAGTAGGATAGTAATGGAGTGAAGTAAGATATGAAATGGCTGAGACAAACTTCATCAAGTGTTTTCGTTTAAAGGAAAAGATGCAAAACTTGTACATTTATTACAGAACATTTATGTTTATATATAGTCACAGCCATTCTGTCAAATTCAGAGAGAAAAATCACATATCCAGTTCTTGGCTTATCAAAATGAAACAAATTTCAGCAGATTGCCATAAAAGGACACCAAGATTAATAACATTGGGTGTCGCTTATTCTTCTTTTGATCAAAGTTTCGTAGAATACAATGCAGGTTTATTTTTTAAGATAATCTTTTAAAATATAGTAAACCATCCTTTTTCTTTTTCTTTTCGTATGTCTTATTTATTCAATGTTTTTCAAAAAACCTAAAAATATTGTTCAATATTTTAAATGAATAAAACAAAAAGGATCGAATAGATTCAAAATAGTTAAAGATTTTTTTTGGTTAGTAATTTTACAAAGAAAATACAATATTTACAGTGAATTAGAACAAATCAACGGGTTTTAAGAAATAGAAAGTTTACCAAACATGCAGTCGTCCCTGGATAGAAGGAATTATCTTCCAAAACTTACAACATACAGTCAAGAAGAAAATTTGAGTTAACATGGCAGTTTCAGAAAATGCGCTTAATGGTCTCTTGTTTGATAAGACAAAAGGTCCACAGGGGAAATATGTTTACTCAAGTAAAGCAGCCGTTTGGTTCCTAGGGTACGGAATTACATTTTTAAAGTTTGCTGTTGTTAAGCAACATTACTTGAACCTGTACCATAATTTTCTCAGGTTATATTTCTACATTAATCCATAGTAACTGGAAATTTACAAATAGCAGGCCGTGACAGTTATAATGACCAATGCCCGCCATTTTTACCTTCAAATTTGAAACACTGAAGTACTCTTATTATCCCTGATTATGACACAATATTTAATGAAAAAGATATTGATTATCGACCTAATATTAATAATTGTTTCAATTAACGAATATCATAGAACATGTGTCAAGTTCGGAAGCACGAGAAGGTAGTATACTTTCCATCTTGTCGTGTGGTGAGATATATGTGAGGGTAACTGTAAATGTCAAATATCCTCTTTGAATATGTACGTGACGGGATGAGGGGGAGCGGTAAGGGTCCCAAAGGTAACTACGAATTCACAGTTTCTCAATTTTCCATGCATGGTCAAGTTACAATATTCTCTATAGTCTTGTGTTCTATCCATTTTACAGTTTTCTGGAATCCTTACGGCTATGGTGAACGAAAGTATCTTCTGGATCTTCGGTCTGGTCGCTGGCTTCTGTACAAAGATCCTGATTCATTCTTTCATGTAAGTAATGCGTGTTAGTTATCATCACGCTAAAATGTATACTTCAGGTAGAAACATAAGTTTAATTTGTCGTAGACAGGAAATTAGTTTCTGCCTTAATCCATCCTTTAGTATGCATTATAGTTGTTGCCATGAGTTTGCCTTCAACAATAAAGTGTTAAAAAATGTCCAGACGGAGTGCAGACACACATTCCTGTTGCTTTTCATGAGTGTGATGTTATTGGTTTAAGAAGTTTACTTCCCGGCGAAATCATTATCCGAAATCATACAAATGCTGCTCCAACTAGTAGGGATTTCCTTAACATACTTACCGCCTCGTCCCCCACCCTCCGTTTTGCTCACCCATGAGGCAGATTCATAAATGTGATATTCCGAGTTTAAATTTCCTTTAAATTCCCTCATCCCGGTATTCGGGATAGAAGTGGACAATAAAGACAGTATTAAGGATTTAAGTACTGTAATGTTTACAGTTTTAAATTTTGCATTTGAATCTATGGTCTTACCAGAAGCTAATCATATTTCTAGGCATTTCCTGTAGTAAATTGTTAAGATGAAAGTCAAGAAAGTCTAGCATATTAGGGTTAACCATTTTAAATTCCTATTTGTCATGACTTATTTCCTTCCCGTCTTCTACTTTAAATATCAAACCAAAGTTATTACAAAATGATAATTAAAATATTAAATGGTTGCAAGCACTGCCAGCGTAAAGTGAACTTAAGTACAAAAGAGCTAGCTATTACCATATCGTCATTCAAGCTGTTGAACAGAACTGTTCCATACAGCATAATTATATATACAAATTACGCTCTTTTCTTCACATAAGAGATTCTCAATCCCATTTGAAAACAAAAAAAAGACAACTTGAACACTTTCATACCAAAGAAGTTATAGAACGAAGGTCCTAACAACCAACGAAAGTATCTGCTATATTATGTGTTCCGTTATATTAAAACTCCCTATATTAATATGTTCATGTAACAGATATCAACTTTTATTGATATTATAGAGACATTGGTATACTAAGCGGGGATGGTACGCCTCGGGTACCAGTCAGGGGGATTGTCATGCCACTGACACACCCCTAAAATAGTAACAATAATAATAAAAATAATAAAAATAAAATAAATAAAAACATAAAGTAAAATAAATACTTCTTTATGGAGATGCTAGTGGTTCACAGCTATAGACGAAAAGGAGGTAATTTTTTCCTGGTTTTGTTACTCATTGTTGTTGTTGTTGTTTATGCCAATCTATATTGTCTACTAATGTGAATATTTTGAACAAACAACAGGGAAAACATTCACTGAAGAATGAGAAATCCTTAACATATTTGCAGTAGTACAAGACGAAGTTTAGCCCCATTTTAGCACGAATATACCGTAAACCTTAGCATTTATGTGGGCATTGATCCCAACTATGGGACCTTCATGCTTCAACGGACACCTGCCCACTGGACCCCACTCCGTTAAACTCACGCTTCGCTTATTAACACATCCTGCCGGTATTTTCATATATAAGTCGGCAAAACAATGCACCCCCTCCCCCTCTTGCATTAATAATGATCTGGCATCGCACCTGATTGAATATAATATTCCTTAATAACTTTTATATGCATTACTTACAGCTGTTGAAAATTGGGGAAGAACTGACGGATGCCGATTATGCAAATGAGGTAAAACACGGAATATTCGTCAGATTTGAAAATATGTGTGAGTGTGTGTGTTTGTGAGTGCGCATGTGCATGGAGACTTAGAGATGAATGTAGCTCTGCAAGTTCTCACTAGTAATCGATCATTTTTGGGATGGTTGGTCAGGGTTTAGAAATGTGTGTAAAAAATGACATAGGCATATTAATCGCACTATTTCTGCATCATTGTCACTAAACAGGTAAACATTATATTTATACATATTTATTTGAATATTTTGGCGTTGATCATTGTTGCGACTACATGTGTTTTATAGAAAAAATCAGTGCAACCCTTATATGTCTCAATTTTTACCTGAAAGAAATTGAATAGTGAGGCTACACGCTAAGAACGATGTAGCAAAAGTTGCCCAACATTGAAGAATATAATTTCTAGAAATTGGGGAAACATAGCACATGGAAAATGTTTAGCCTTTTTGCTTAACTGTGTTTAGCACAGGTTTTTCCTTAACTTTTGGGTGACATTTTTCTTAAAAATTGGGCAAAACCTGAGTTGCTAAACTATGGGCAATGTCACATTTACCCAATATTTATGAAAATTTTTACCAAAAAGTGTAGGAAAAACCTGTGCCAAACACAGTTCAGCAAAAAGTGCTAATATTTCTTACGTGCTATGTTTCCCCAATTTCTAGCACTATTATATTCTCCAATGTTGGTCACTTTTTGCTACAGTTGAGTTTTAGATTATACAGCAATAACAAACATGCAAATCAAATCACAGAATAGACCAAAGTCAATTTCTGATTCGCAAACTGCTTTATTTTTCACTTTCTGTTAAGCAATGGCAATTTATACAATTTCTCTTGCAGTTACTTATTCTTTTGTTTTCTATCTTGTGATATAAGTTTTAAGTGCATCTGCACATATATAATATGATTACATAAACATTCCTCAAATAATTTATCACTTGGGTTTAATTTGAACAAGCAAAAAAGTGATACCAATGTGATAAAATGTAGCCTGTAAATTTTGTAGTGTTTGCAAGTAAACCAAGCCTGAAATCTTTGACTTACATGGCAAGAGTTTGATGATGTTAATGAAATTCCTGGTCATAGTGAGGTCATCCCTTTCACTACTCTTTTTAATTGAAAAAGCTAATATAAACCCTATTATCGTTGTTGGTGTTATTACTATAACTGTTTGTTTTTCAGGGGGTGGTAGATGTTAAGTCACAGTTTTAACATACATATATTAATCGTTCCAATTAAGTTTTCATTGTGTAACGTCGGCCCACGTTGAGTCCTAAGGGATAGGTTAATTTGCTTGTGACAGGAAATGGACATGTGAAATCTCCTACTAGGGAAAAGACAAAAGGCTAGAAAGTATAGAAACAAAATATGATCCAGTTACTCTTACTTTTATTGAACGTAACTTAGGAATATAAGAATCTACAAAGCAATAAAGTGTATCATAATGTACTGTTCATCGTAAGTCGGATGATATTCCGTGCGCTGAGCCCAGTCCGAAGAATCTCAGTAGGTTGACCCTCAGCCGGCAGAACCTCAGTGTGCTGACCCTCAGTCGGTAGAACTGCGGTAGGCTGACACTCAGTCGGCAGAATCTTGGTAGGCTGACCTTCCGTCGGTAGAACTTCAGGAGGCTGACACTCCGTCGGCAGAACTTCAGTAGGCTGCACTCCGTCGGCAGAACTTCAGTAGGCTGACCCTTCGTCGGCAGAACTCCAGTAGGCTGACACTCCGTCGGCAGAACTTCGGTAGGCTGATACTCAATCGGCAGAATCTCAGTAGGCCGTCCCTCAGTACGCTGAACCTCAGTTGGCTGTCCCTCAGTCGGCTGTCCCTCAGTACGCTGAACCTCAGTTGGCTGAACCTCAGTCGGCTGTCCCTCAGTACGCTGAACCTCAGTTGACTGTCCCTCAGTCGGCTGTCCCTCAGTACGCTGAACCTCAGTTGGCTGAACCTCAGTCGGCTGAACCTCAGTACGCTGTACCTCAGTACGCTGAACTTCAGTACGCTGAACCTCAGTACGCTGAACTTCAGTTGGCTGACACTCAGGGAGCTGAACGTAGGTAGGCTGTCCTTCAGTCTGCTCAAATTCAATAGAGTGACCCCAGCGTGCTGATATTCAGTTGTGTTACATTGAAGTCCTAGCTGGCCGTATTACCTAGTCTGATATTAATTATGTAAACTCGTACAGATGCAAGGGAGGGGTGTAACTGTACTGGATACTAAGCATAGGCAGTTCATTCGAACTCCGCCCGGTTGTTAATAGGTAATAGTTGTGTAATATCAGACCCGTCCTATTCTTTTAAAATAGCCCCCAGCCTCGATGCCTAGAAAACTGGTTGAAATGATTACCTTCGTCCTCACGGTGGTATCTGGTTTTCCTACTCCTACGGGGATTCTGCTACTGTTTGAATACTTCTGCTTCAAATTGTCTCCCTTGGTAAGAGTGAAGTTCGTCAGGTATACCGAATTTGCAAATAAACTGTTCCACTAAACCCTTCGCTATTGTGGTGGACTCTTGGTTAGGGATTGGTATAGCTTCCGTCCATTTTGAGAAATAGTCCCCAATGACTAAGATTTATTTATTGCCTTTCGGTGTTAGCGGTAAAGGACCAAGTATGTCTAGAGCAACCTTCTGTAAGGGCTCACCTGAAAGATACTGCCTCAACTTGGATTTTTCCTTCTTGCGTGATCCTCGTTTGGTAATGCAAATTTTTGCATTGTTTGCAACATTTCTCTACATCCCGTGCAATACCACTCCAATACGCTTTCTACTTAATTCTTCCGATCGTTTTCTTCGCCCACATGTGCCCAGAAAGGGGGTGGAGATGGGCGGCGTCCCACAATTCCCGTTTGAGTTGCTCCGGAACTACAAGCTGTAAGGATACCTTATCATCAACGGGAAACTCGAACCTTCGGTAAAGCAATCTATTCTCCAGGATTAGACTATCCCACTGTGACCATTAATTGTGCAGAGTTCGGCTGCCTCCTGACATGCTTTCCAACGGTGGTCGTTTATCCAACGCCTTGGCCTCCAAGAGAGGGCGAATATCTGGATCCGCTTCTTGTAATCTTCTCAGCTCTTCGACGCAACTCCCGAATACCAAACATTCCCCAGAAGAAAATGGGGTTCCATTCTCATTGACTCCGTTGGTGACGGTGTAACATGTCATGGTCGCAACTTCCTCATATGCCCCACCTTTCTGGAATGGTTTTGCGGTCCTTTCCATATCGTGTTCTTCTTCTCGTTCGCAATGCCCACAGCCTTCACAAGGTCGACGGGACAATCTGTCGGCATTGCTGTGGATTCTTCCAGATCTGTGTTCTATGGAGAAATCGTAAGCCCCGAGTGACTCTAACCAGCGGGCTATCTGCCACTCTGGGATGCGAAAATTAAACAACCACCGGAGGGCACCATGATCCGTCCTGACAAGGAACTTCCTCCCGTACAGGTAGTGGTGAAACCATTTGACCCCTGCTACAATGGCCAAAAGTTCCTTCTTGGTGACGCAGTATCGTCTCTCCGGTTTTGTCAACGTTCTGCTATAGTATCCTTCTCTTCTCCATTTTGCTTTTGTGAGAATACTGCTACTACTACGTGATTGCTCGCATCAGTGTTGAGAATAAAGGGGTCATTCCTTGTAGGATAACGTAGGACATGCGCGGTGGTAAGTCGTTTCTTAAGCCCACAAAAGGACTCCTCACAATCATCGTTCAATCGGAAGTCCCTTCCCGATACTGTCAGTCTGTGTAACGGCTTAGCAACAGAACTGAATCCCTGGATGAAACGTCTGTAGTAACTACAGAGACCAATGAAACTACGTACTTCGCGTACGTTGTTGGGAGGAGGCCATTTGGATACCGCCCTGATCTTCGAGGGGTCGGTTTGTATTCCCTCGGAGCTAACGACACGCCCAAAAAATGTTACTTGTCGTCGAAACAGTTGGCATTTCTTTGGCGACGGCTTAAGACCTGCCCGACTCAGCCTCCGCATAACCTCTTCTAGACGGCGGAGTTGCTCTTCAAATATTTGCCTGTGAACTATTACGTCATCAAGGTAGACCAGAAAAATTTCCCATTTGAGCCCTCCAAGGACCTGATCCATTAGGCGTTCGAATGTCGCAGGGGCATTACAAAGCCCAAACGGCATCACTCGAAACTGGAAGAGTCCTTCGTGGGTGACAAAAGCTGTCTTAGCCCGATCCCGTGGATCCATTTCGATCTGCCAATATCCACTGGCTAAGTCTAAAGTGGAAAACCACGCCTTTTTCTTCACTAGTATAATAGGGGACGACCAGGGACTGCACGAAGGTTCCATGATGTCATGCAACAACATATCCTTGATTTCTTTGGTTGCCTCCTCTTGTTTGTGGATCGGTAGCCTCCTCGCTGGTTGCCTAATAGGAGGATGTTCTCCCGTATTTATCCTGTGCTTGTCAATACTTGTCCTCCCGTGGTCTCCTGCACCCTTGGCAAATGCACCCTGCCACCTGTGCAACAACTTCCTGACCTCACCCTTCTGAGCATCCCCAAGCTGCTCCGTACATGCACCAAACAACTCCCCATGTGAAGATCTTCGGTGCCTTCGCCGGCACCATTCCGGAAGAAACCTCTTCCACCTCTTCACATACACCAACTGTTGTATCCCGGTACACCGTAACGTCGGTGGTTCTGCAATAAGCTTGACGTCGTCTCCATTCACAACTTGGCCCTTCCGTGCATTTATACTGCAGTCATGCTGTCTCAGGAAATCCGACCCTAGTATACAATCCGGACTGCAATCCAGAATTTGTTTCCCCTATTTTGCTACCGATCTCGATATTGATCTCGACCATTCCTAGTAATGATACACTCTTTCCATCAGCAAGTATCATGTACGAACCCTCATGTTTCAGTCGAGGCCTATTCTCGCATGAAAGTCCAAAATAATATACCCGCATATATAAGTGAGATGTTAGCACCGGTGTCAACTAAGCCCGACACGTCTTTTTCTCCGAGTTTTGCGCTCAGGTATATCCCGCTCTTTGCAAGTCCGGGTATTCCGTTCAGCACGGCTATACAAATGGGCCCAATTCCTACTACCGAGTTCCGACCCCCGATCCTGACAGATTCGAGTTTCCCTCCTGATTCTCTGTTTGGCTCTGCTGTTCACCCACTCTCTTTTTCAGTTGCCGGCAGACCCTCTTAAAATATCCTGGCTTCCTACACTTGAAGCAAATCGGGGTCCCGTCTTCCGTAAAAGAGGGTTTCCCATCATTCCTGCCCTGGTAGCCACGATTAACGCCGACACCATGTTCCTCTGTCTTTCTCGGTTCCTTCAGTTTTTGCACTTCGTTTTTAAGTACTTTTAGCCCATCTCGTAGGTCGGCCAGGACATCCTGGTGTTGCCTCAATGCATCTGTTATCGCCTTGGCTGTTTCGTTGTCCTCCATGGTGTGCTTCACCTTCTCAGAGTGAGGCATAGCCTCGACGGCCCTGACTACCTTTCTGGCGGAAAAGTTCCTTTGCTTCTCCACCGTCCGAAAAGCTTCTACCTCCAAAGCAGCCTGCAATGCTTCATCCATGGTATTTGATCGCATCTGATACACCTCTAACCTGAGATCGGTATCATCGAGGGCGTCAAGAAAATGGTCCTTTGATAACAGCTTGAGCAGTTGCGATGTCGCCGTGGGGTAGGCTTGTCTTGCCAATCTACGAACCTCCTGGGCCAATTCTGGCAAGGATTCATCTCGCTTTCGAGACAAGTGCTTGAGCTGGATCCGGAACACCTCCGTCTGATGAGTGGGACTAAACCTCCTAGAAAGAGCCTCTACAAGCGCAGAAAAGTTCCTTCGGTACTCTGGGTCCAAGTCCGCAAGGACAGCCTGCGCTTCTCCCTTGAGACTAGCGGCTAGGCACATTGCCATTACATCAGGGCTCCACGCATGTAACTCAGCAATTATCTCGAATTGCGCCCGATAGTCTTCCCATGAGCCACTTCCATCGAAAACCCCTGGCCGAGTACCAGCAGTCCCAACCGAAACATTGGCCGCCGGTGGGTGCTGGCGAAAACTGTCATATCTTCCATTCCGGGACGTGAACGGAACATGAGTTTCAACCCTCGGTCCCTGACCTCTAGTTGAAAACGGATTCTCTGAGTCACGGCAGTTTTTGTCTTCATATTGTTCGTGTTCTCGGAACGGGTTGCTTGGAGAAGGTAGTAGTCGTCCGTCGTTCAGACCAGATCTCAAAACGTTTCGGTTGTCTTGCCTACGTATGAGCTCTTCACGGAATTTTCCACAGTTCGCACATTCTTGTTAGTGGATAGCGCCACCAAAAATAACTTAGTAATATAGAAAGCAGTATTCGTTACAGTTGCAATGCTAGGTCAGGAAAATCTCAGGGCCTGGAACACAATACATGGAGGGCTTTGAAATTGAGCTTTATATATCCAAATGCTTCTTGACTTTGCCAACTCTGCATGTACAGGCAGAGTACCAAAGTTTTTAAAGCCTCTGCTGATGTCATATGACTTATGATATACTTTATACCTAATATAAAGTATCTATGCCTAAATATAGAATTCATCAAAATAACAAGTGTATCAATACCACTCTATCTGAGGACTTGAAAAAACCAACAACAATGTGATTTCACACGATACTAATTAAGAAACCAATCAATTAAACAACAATGTTGACCAACTAAACCCACCATATCACTGATGGTCAAACTCATGTAGTTGAACTAATAAATCATTATATGGTAATTACATGTTATGTTGATCAAACCTACAATGAATAACCCATGAAATATCTTTATGCTAACTGTTGATCAAGCTAATCAATTGTAATTAACTATCATATTATTTGTGATGTCAAACTAGTCAGTCATGTAGCTTACATAATAAATCAGTACCAACATGGCAATGGTAACCAAACCAATCAGTCATAAACAATGATACATAATATCACAATCAAGCTATTCAATCATAATCAACTGCTATATTAATAATAATATTCAGGTAAACATTTTAATCTTAACCATCAAACTAGTCAAATCATGTTGGATGAAAGTTGTCAACTAACACATAATATTCATGAAAAGCGAACATAATCATTACAGCAAACAAAGTCCATTATAGAACTTACAACAGAAAAGTTACAACCAACACAGTAGAACAGGTTTATCAATACAGGCAGTTTCACGTAATAGCAGCTGGTGGTATCATACTTTACATTGAATTGTAATAGGCACGGAAAGCCTTCACAGAGCTTATTTCCTTTGTGATAGCTGTGTTCAACTCATAAATAATGCTTTGCAGAAATTGTCATGATGCCTCACAGTCAGGCTGATACTCAATATCGAACACAAAGTGCAGCTCGAAGCATGTGTCAATGGCTTTCAACAGTGAGGTTGCAGGAAGAGGTTTTCTCTCAATCAGCACAAAAAATTGACGAGACTTCTGCTTTAAGTCCCAAAGAACTACAGTAAATGGCTGTGGATGTACCGTTTCATCTATATCTTCACAAAAGGACTTGATGTTTGTCACGTTCTGTAATTATAAAGGATGTATAAATCATTCACATAAATGCTGACTGAAAGAGAGACACAGCTGACCAACAGAC
>JAIPMN010101339.1:5996-27580 GCA_020650975.1 Apostichopus californicus | reverse complement strand
GACGTCTGCAAGGAAAACATAGCATGAACATATTGTTTCACTGAACAATTCATTTTAGAGAAATCACCAAAACTTGGTGCGTGTACAACAGTCCATGTAGTAAATGATGATAAACAAAGAAGAAAAAATACATTTACTATGGAGGCTGACAAAATAACTTGTATTAACGGTAAATGAAGAGATACAACTCCATCTTGTTTGCTGTGGAATCTTACGAGACTATAACATGGTTTGTTTTGACATTCTTGTCTGCTGATTGTATATTTAAAAATCATTTATAACTTCCCAAACCAATAACAAAAGTTACTAGTCCAAATACTGTTTGGTTGGATCACCAAAGTCTGGATCACAACAGTTGAATCACAATTGTCTGTTCTTGAATAAGATAAATTATAACAGTTATTTTCCTTTGAAAACTTAGTTCACAGTTCATGAATAACTTTAGTCCCTAATTTTCAGTGGAAGGTATGTTGAGCAAGGCACGTCTGATTAAAATTGTATTTCCTGTACTATGTGTTTAAGTTTGCTATATTAAGTCATTGATCACTTTCGTAAGAAATTTTGATATGTTGTCATATTAAATACTGCATCAAACAAACAAAGTATAGTTTCTATTCAAGTGATTGTGTACAATTGATGGTCAAAGAAAATAGCAAACGACCCATGTTGCTTTTAACGGCACTAATATAAATGGTATAGAACTACAACGTACCTGACGTTAGATTAGCCTGTCCGACACTGACGAGTTTATAGTTACTGTAGCCGTCACTGATGCGAAAGTCGTCGTATGCCAAGTTAAACATGGAGCCATCTGCTATTGTCATTTCAATTCGAAGTTGGTAAGTTCTCTGGTTAGTTAGATATGCAATTCTATCATTTCCAAGCCAAAACTCATTTGAGAGAAATCCAAATCCAGCCTCATATTCCTCCCATTTTCGATTAAAGTCAATTGATCCATCCAGTCGACGTTGCAGTACCTGTTGAAAAACCAGATGTAACCAGTCTTAACGAAATGTTGTTTTTTAGTTTTGAAGCCAGCTTTTATTAAGAGTTTAAACTGACCATACGGTACTCAAAAGAAGACATTTGCAGGCAATCAGACTAATTCAATTTTCCCTTTATGAAGATAATTAATTTGGGTTTTAATCATTCATTCGAATATAAACATTCACACCTCATTATATGTAATTGCTTTTCACACATGAACGAAAACCAAAATTACAGTTCAATATTTCGAACAAAAGAATATGATTAGCCTGGCTATAACGAACTTCACTTTTAATATTTCAAGTATTGTTTTCGTATCTAACAGAATCGAAAATTAAACTCATTAATATGAAATGTTGTTTTAACCCCAAACCGGCCAATTTCATCTTACTACAGCGGTTCAGTAAAGGAAATAATTACCTTTTCATACATTGACTAGACACGTTGAATTAAAAAGCACATAATACACTCCCAATATAGATACAATTAATAAAACTATGGCAGTTATAAAGGCATCTATTTTACGTAACTTTCAAAATGATGAAAGTTAGTAAGTTTGTTTTTCATAAAAAGAGAAAAAAGAAGAAAGAATGGTTATGCTAACTTGGAAATAGGAAAAATTAAATCGCATACCGTCCATCCACCATTTTCTAAGCTATTATCGCAGTAAACTTCAAATGGTTCCGGATAACCAGCGGGTTTGATGAAGTAGACGCCGCTGTCGACAGAGGAGGAACATTGGTTCATAGCATCGTAACAGTCTACGGGAAACTCGGATTGACGGTAAAAGAAATAGGACTCTGTAACACAAATCATTCATATAGATCTTAATTAATAATGAGTAATTTATCAAGGGAGATGTTTTCACATTACCATACATGAATACAAATAAATTTAAACAAGAACTTTACAAACAAAGTGCAAGTGTTTGCATTTTTAATGCTGACATTGCATTCAATACTATTGACTATTGACTTCAGCATATAAAAGCACAAAAATGGAGAAGAATGGAATTTGCAACGACATGAACAATTCCTGTCGGTCCTACCGTTAAAAACAACGTTTACATTTATCAATGCAATGTTAATTTTTGTAGTAAAATTCTCATCAGCGTGGCACATGATTGATTTCTTGATGTAATAAGAGTTATTATTTTCATAACAGTATTGGGTCAGAATCAACATTAATATCACATAACATGATAAATATGGAGAAAAACGCTGTGTGTGTCCACACGATATGAAATTAATGTGTTTTTAAATATTTTCGAGCTGCTCAATCTCATTTAACGCAGAATTTGACAACAATTGTAGTTTCGTAATTAATATCAATAAATGAAAACAAAACAAAACATAAAATCACCAAGCTAAATAATATTTATTTATTTCCTGAAAAATAAACTGATGTTTCATAGAATAATCTCCATAGGGGTTGATAAACCTCGTCGAGCTTTAGTTAACAAACACATATGACAATGAAGACAATGTGATTGTGGTAAGATCATATCATAAAAATGTACATTTATTTGACAAAAGTAAATATGTTTGAAACAATCGATCAGAGTTTGCTATAAAGTGGTACAATAGTTGTTAGGATATTAATGGCAAAATAATACATACGTGGAATTTGGCTGTCTATATCCTCGAGGGGAGTTTGTCGGGCATTCTGTAATAAAAGAATGGAAAAATTAGTTGAAACGATTATATATATCTATAATAATATTATTATATAAAATAATTATAAAAGTTGATATTTAAACAGTGTTTACTCTTAATAAAACACCCAAATTCGCTTCATGAATTTTGGTTTCTGAATTCGGTTTTTATTGTATAAAAGACGTACAAAGTTGGAATCAGAATCTTGCTACTAGACATCGATAGTTAATCGTAGAAGTCGACGAAATGAAATTTAGTTGAGTTGGTAATGACGAAAATATATACCTGCAATGATCACGTTACCTAAAAATGTGATGAATAAAATTAACACAAACTAGATTACTACGAAGAAAAGGCCAATTTACAGCTGCAATACCATTATCAGAGATGATGTTGATAATATAAATTTTAAATATTTGTTACCAAATGTTTTACTTTGAGAAAAGTTTACTCATTCTTCAGTATCTTCTTGTTGAAATCCATCAGAAGATCGTAAACCTCTCAAACACGTATTTCTAGTAACTATACGTTCCGTTATATAAGAAAGCTTAAGTAGATTGAACTGCAATATATTTGTTTCACATAATTAAAGAATTGCAACAACATTTGAAAAAAAGTAACTTGTTATAAATTGTTTATTCAAACTTAGAGGATCAAAATTGTGCATTCACTATATCGTAATACGTTGCAACAATTACTTGGGTCGCCGAAGAATAATATCACATGTTTAACCTTCATTCAAATTAGAAAGTACTTTAGAAGAGGTACAAAATGTCATTCTTGGCGGAGTGTTATATGATGTATGACATATCTATAATCAATACTATCAGTGCGATCTGCCACAAGAAATTACTAGTTGTAACTGTTGCTAAAGTATTATAGGGTTAAATTTCACGCTAGTTTACCAATAATACCAAACGTTGTGTTCAATGAATAGGAGAAATACTTGCGTTTGTTTGCAGAGGAATTTAACGTTGTTTTAAGAATGATACAAGAAGATTTTTTTCTAGGAAGTTAAATCCATTGCCCTACTAACTGGGATATACTCTTTTGAGTTGGTAACTTACATACCCGGTACTTTGTGAAGGAAATTTGGATATTAACATTTGTATACAAATTTTAAAATAATAAAATCAATTACTCGTTATTGTTTGGAAAAGAAAAGATATCTTCCATGATTCATTCAATCATTATTAACCTACCTGAAGTCACTAAACAACCGTTTTTCAATTAACGTTTATATATAATTATAAGTATAATAATATTAACGTATTTGCAATGAAAATATT
Organism: Apostichopus californicus; assembly: GCA_020650975.1. Lineage (NCBI taxonomy): Eukaryota > Metazoa > Echinodermata > Holothuroidea > Aspidochirotida > Stichopodidae > Apostichopus > Apostichopus californicus. Next base: position 23,649 of record JAIPMN010101339.1, on the reverse strand, counting down.
ATTACGTTTAATGAAAACGATAACAATTTGTGACCAATGAAATTGACAGATATTTTTGCCAAAAAGTTAACATAGTTAATTTAAGTAGTCTTTCATTGGAAACCAATCTGATATAGGCATAACTAAGGGACTAAATATATTAATGAAACATTTAAAAATTAAAATTAGAAAAATATCTCAATCAGTTTCAAGTAACGGAGAAACTACGAAATAAGTGTTATCAAAATACTTATGACAATGGGAAGTTTAGAAGATAATGTATTCCAGAGAAAATATAACCAAACAACATTAATTAAATGAATATACAAATTTCTGTTTTTATAATATAGTGATGTATGGGAGACATGTTTAACTACGGTTTTGCTTTAAAATACAAATAGCTTATTGAGAAAGATGCATTATCTTCAAGTTTTTCTGTCTAAGATAATAACTGGCAATGTTCTTTGATAATTTTAATTGTTGTAACTAATCAATATCCTCACTGTCCAAAATATATTATAATAACGAATACTACTGATATATATGAACTGCTAAAGGTTGTTTGATTCAATGCAGCAAAACCTAATAACCAAGCATGATGTAAGTTCCCATTCAATCGGCACATCTCTGCTTTGAATCCAATATTAAGCAAATTATTTAGAACATTTGATTTTTATGTACTTATTTTAATTAAACTGGCATAATTATCAGATAGATTGCACAACTTTCTTATTGAAAGAAACCCTTTTGGTCAAATAGGCAAACTGAAAGATGGTACCGTTACTGACGCTAGTTCAGATTTAAAATTTGTAACGATTGTGTGTGTAGTTTGAATTATGGAAGGTAGTAAAGGCTGCTTAAATTAAACCTAATTGAAACACTATTACATGAAAAGCATGCATCCAAAAGGGTGCTACTGATAAAAATATCCGTTATCAATGTTGTTTAAGTAGTGGAGAATAATATTTATTGTCGATATAGTTATTTAATTTAACTTGGTCTATGATCCACGTCACAGTTGCCACTATATGCTCACGACAAAATATACTGTATGTAACAATTGAAGCAAATAATTGTGACACTTTCGTAAGTACTGTCTTTTTCAAAATGGAATTCATAATTAAATTTCGAACCAATGCGGTCTAATGTGTTCTCCCAAATGCAGCGATGTATACGAATAGACCAGTCTTCTAAAATAGGTTATCACCTTTTTTTATTTTACCAAATCAAGTTTTCTGGAAGTACTGTACCAGAAATGTTAAACATTTTGTTTCGCAAGAAATGTATATTAAAAACTCAACTCAACACTTCTTGTGAGACAGCGTTCTTCGTTGTCAACGAAATAAGTAAAATTACGGCAAAGGCCGTAAAACGAACAATACACAGCATCGTGATGAAAGAGGTTACGTTTGCTGCTCGTCTGAAGTCGTAATGAAGTATTTCAAGTATTTCTATTCTGACGGTGACGAGGAGTTACAAGGAAGTAGGAGAGTACGGTAGAAAGCTGATGCCACAACGTGTTTGGCTTTTAAAAAAGTAATGTAAACATAAGTTGTGTAAAGTTTATTAAAGGGGTAAAAGAGATTCCATGCGATTTCCAAGTTTGATCTTAAGGCCACCATAGGCTATAGATCGTGTGACTATTTGGATCAATGCCATGACCATCGTGTCAATATATTACATAATAGAATGCACATAATCGTAATACAACAGAAGCTATTGGGTGTATTTGTAAAATAAATCGCAGCCATAGAGTACATCTACAATAATTGTAACCAAACGGAAAAGATTATATATTTACAAAAGTAAAATAAGGATAGCAATGGTAAATATATAAAAGTCGTTTAACAAACCTGTGCATGTACACAGCTACAGAGGTGCACATTATTTCCTTCAGCAGTAGCTAAACATTGTATACTTTGAAGTTAACGTTAGCCACTTAATTTGACTATCAAACATAGTTCGTTCGAAACTGGTTGTTACATATTGCAATACCTCACATAATCTCGTTACTTCAAGGGAAAGCAAGGGTAATACAAGTCTTAGGCAGGAATAATTTAAAAAGAAAAAAATGTTTCTAGACCATAAATTGTGTCTGTATAGCAGCCAAACAAGTCTCGGCTTGTCAGTCATAACTATGTGGCCAACGTCCCATTTACGCTGCTCAGACCTGAGTGTGGTATAGCGCAGTGAAGTTAATGTGCTGATTTTCTTACCCATGAATTATTTTCTCATGCATATGTTACCTGAGGTTTCCCACTGTTTGCCTTCATCGTTTAAACTTGTGTAAGGTAATGGGGCTGAGGAAGAGAGTTTGTATATCAGTGAAAGATCTTGGATTAGTAGTCATGCCCGGGTTATGTTCTGCCGAAACTTAATTAAATATTTGTCAAACAGAGTAAAGATGGCATCTGTGATCTAATATCTCAGCTCGATATATACACGCTTCCGGGGTATCAAGCGGTTTTCAATGTTACCTTCAAGGTGAACTATCTTTTGCTCAATCTTATTAAAACTGAATATTATACCTCAGCGACATAAAAAGTAATACTAGCGTTACACTAGTTATACTATGGACCACGACTCTACACAGCTATATGTTTTCTGAAGTATAAATGATCTTAATGCATATGCGATGATTTATCAACGCCCTCCCGCACTGATGTCAACGTTGGGAGGAAGTTGTTGTTAGCATTTCCCGGTATAGTCTATTGCGCATCGATACGAATGATAGTAGTAAATACTGTGGTGTTGCACGTCAGTCTGTGGGCAAACACTACACTCTTTGGAGACATACATTTCAATTCGGCGATTTCTTCAGAGGGAATTGTTTGCACTACTTTGATAGACATTTGGAGCGTCGATTTTACGTCAGTTATAAAGTTTATCATCTATTAACTACCCCCACTCTATCATCGGGATTGATTTGAGGGGAGAGTAAATTGTGTGACACAAGATGTAATTTAAAAGCTTTATAAACTAAAGGACCAGATGTTTCGATCCCAGTATAATCGTGTTCGGAGGAGGATTGAAACACACAAATAGTACAAAGAACATGAGTTGTGTCAGATATGGATGTTTTAAGTAATGCATGGCTAATGAGAAGAAGCTACATACGAAATTGACATTGGGAAGTTACATTGATATCTCAATTTATGATTGTGCAAATAAGGCGACAATATTGCAAATATTATTTGTGTTGTTGAACATATTTAATACAGACGTTTCATATTTGGGTTACAAACTGTAATGAATACAGTTACTATATATTGTAGATATGACCATGATGAATAAGTACTGCATTCATGATGTTGCGTTCACCGATATTTCTTATTGACCGCAAGACTTCTCTAAAGAAATAATATGTTACGGCTCCAACGTTTATTCTTGGCTGAAGGCTTTTAGTTCCTATAAAGAGTGCATCAGGGGGATGGGGGATAGGGCCATATTCAATCAGCGGATTCGGCGAAATATCACCGTAAGAATAATTTGTTCTCATTTCCGTCATATAAACTAATTAAATGTTAAAAAGACAGCCCGGCAAAGTTCCCCATGCACTACATATATGACTTCTTAACGATTTTTGTAAAACATATATGATTATAAGAAATTTCACCGAAAACTAAGGAAGAAATTATTCTGTATTCAAACGCGGTTTATGTTGTGATTACTGTAGGAACTGTATGGAGTGTGGGTTATGTCGCAATCTGCATTTGCTAAGCTGACGTTATGTTCTGTACTGTTCAAAGTATATTTGAAATAGCCAACCTACACGATTAAAAAATCGTTTCTCTGTCAACCGCAACATTAGCTTTATGTTATTTTGAAAGCACTTTTGAAAAATTATTTATCGTTTTTTAAGGTAACTTCTAAGGGTTACCAGACAATTCTGTTAAGGGTACCGTGAAGATATAAATATTTTAACGTAAGGGACTAAGACAGTTTAATTATCTTAATCAGTTTGAACACCCATGATATTCAGTTGAGCTGTTTTCGGTATGATTTTTTTTTGTATGTCCTTGTAGTACGAACAATCGCCTCTAGTAAGCTTACTTCCACAGACCTAAGCGGTATTGTGAGCAACATGTGATCTATGGTGATAGTTGAGTTAGAGGTGCGGACGTTCTCCGGTTCAAACTATACTAAACGAAGTTTAGTTAAAAAATAAACACTAACTGCCGATTACTTATAGTTTACCATAATAATAATAATTAGCCGATCAAGATTTGCCTTCCATCTTTGGTTCATTTCTATTCAATTGATTTTGAAATGCTCGCATCACTTTAGTGTTAAGCTCCACATATTTATCAAAATAAAACGAGAACACCAAGTTTGATAAAGAAATGTTCTTTTTATTCGTAAATTTATGTTTAGGTCACTCTTACGGTACAACATAAGTCAACACAAAGAGAAGAAAGGGTATGAACACAGTAGTACAAAGATACAAACAGGTATGAAGACATATCGGAATGACAGTAACCGAATGGTCAAACCCATCATGAAGACGTTAACATAAAAAGTGTTACCAATAATTCAAACAGAGTATAGTATTCTTTATAACTGATACGTAAAGTACACTACGCATTATACCATGGCAGGCATATAAAACATTTTCTATTGAAATTTGTTGATACACAACCAATGTAATCGAAATGCCTTTCAATGTCATTTAAATGAATAAAGCAATTATGAATTATTTCTAACATACTTAATAAAACTAGTCCATGACTTAAATCAAAGAATCCTAAAATGATATTTTAATGTTTAACTACTTTTCATGTGTTGTTTCATTGAAATTTAAGTATGTTACTAAATACCGTGAAGTTATTGATGCCTTTCATATTAATTTTTATTCTTTTACATTGAAGCTCATCCTCAAAACCATTTATTTGTGTCTTCTTGCGACCAAAGGAACAGCGATCCATTAGATTACTTCTTTATGAATCAGATACCAGCTGCTTATTGACAAACACAAACTAAATGTATCGTTGAAGAGCTTTATTAGTTCAAACGATTTTTTTCTGTGAAGTATAAGCAGCCATCATACCGGAAGTAGTTTCATCTCGGAAAATTTGATGTTGTCATTACCGGAAGGAAGATGATACCAATAGAAACTGTTCTGGCCATATGGTGAGTTGAGAGACGAATGAGCACAATGATTGTACCACCATGCACCACTAAAGTGGTCTTTAGCAGATTAATAATAATAATCCATTGCACAGTTCGTACCCCAAGCATCGTTGTCACGGTCACGTGTAGAGAATGGTTGGTTGTGATGATAAGTAAGACTGTCTCCTGTAGCAAATAGAGGTGATAAAATACAGTTAGCTTTACATTTTCTACGTAAGTAAGAACATTTGAAGTTTGACAATATAATCCATAATGTGAATATCAAAAACCCCGATGAGATTAAATTAGTTGGGAACGGCATATTAGTAACCTTTTCTGCTTTAGGGAGAGGTGGGGGAGGGATTAGCGGTTGTTATACAACCACGTTGCAGATGGATGTCTTTAGAGTATAATAGAATTAGATCTACAGTGTGTATGAGTCTAATTGTGAGAAAGGGGATGATGAGTACCGCGGAATCAGAGAGCTAACTAAGCTTTGCTATCAAAAGCCGTCAGTTAGAATAGAAATAATTTGAAATGTGAATAATTTTGTTTCTTCCATCTACAAATTTTATATAAATTTTATGTTATAAACAATTATTCCAAATTATAATGTCATAAATATTGTTTCCAGTTGAATGATGATATACGGGCATAGGGTACGGTGTTGTGGTATCAATGTTTTAAATAACACTTATTTAAATACTTATTAAAATTGTTTGTGGTCAAGTGTCTTCTTTTTTGAATTAACATGTAAATATCTAAATGCCTTTGGATGTGAAAAGTGTAAACATGTCATTCGCTTTGGAATTTCATTAGACTCTAAAGAAACGTTTTTTACTTTCTTTTGACTTATTTTCCCAATGTGAATAGATATGCTGATCTCTGTTCAAACAAATGCTGTATTTCGCGCAGTTACAAAGCCTGTTGTTCCCGTTTGTTCATCTAACAATCTTCATCATAATAAATTCCTTCCTTATTATGACTTTTTTTTCATAAACAAGACAGTCACTTAGAGTTTAAATATTAGCTACTATATAAAAAAGCTTAATATACTCATACTTCCCATTTGCCTAAACTGTCACTTTCTGAATCAGACGGGTTGAGATTTATTCCGAGGATAAAGGTATGTAAAGGTGAAACGGTGTTGACTGTTAATCATAACATGCATTGTATTGTCTAATAGGGGGAAGACGCATTAATTTTGGATTATTTACCAACAGTTATTTTTATTTCTTAAGACCGCGGAGAGTTGTTTGCCATAGTAAACAATGTTAACTGTTTCACGGCTAGTACATTCATAGTAAATGATTTACAAAATTTGTTTGGTTCATTTCAAAATCTACGATACCATCGAAATACAAAAACCTAAATGAAAGTTTGCAGTTGGTTAAGACACTGCATTTAAATATAATGAAAGCTAAGCGTACGTTTAAATGTATCACTTTTTCATGTCAAGTCACCAACAACTTATACATTTAAAGACACATTTGAATAACATCGATCTTGGATGACATCAGAGTACAGCTGCAGCTAATTATCGACTACAATATATTTCCAGGAGAACGGTTCAACAACTATATACTGATTTGATGTTTACAACTAGCAATTGTAAAGACCTCTGTTGCACTTTAACATTACTATTCTGCTACCTTAATATCCGTTAATAGCACTGCGTATCTTTGGAGACTTACCTGCATTACTTTCGGACCGATAACTACCAAGTTGGAGTCTGTAGTTGTCATTTTCGTCGTTGATACGAAAAAAGTCGTATTTAGCAAAATAAGGCACCCCGTTGCTATTTACTAAATCTACTCTCAGTTGATAACGTCGTTGGTTCGTAAAGCTGTATATCTTGTCATTGCCTAACCAGAAGTTGTTGGTAAGACTACCGAAACCTTGCTTGTAATTATCCCAGTATAGGAAAAAATCTTGAGACCCGTCAATATGACGTTGGAAAACCTGTAATACGAAAGAAACGTAATCGAAATTACTAAGCTTAGACAGAAATGTGACAAAACGTGACAGTCACTCTCTTTTCACTGTCAAACGTGAACTACCAGTTATTAGACCCCAAGAATACTTGAAAACTACAGTAAAGCTCCAATAAATCTTCATACATAAAATTGATGACATATCCAATCTTTCTGCTCCTTTCATGTTCATCTAGTAACTAACTCATCTTTAAATTATTCTTGTTTTCTCGCCGCCGATCATGATGCTGGTAACACATTACAAGTTACAAATAGAGGCATACCAATTGATTATGCGTTATTTATAACTCAAATTAAATAAAATAGGTTGCACCTTACCGTCCAACCTCCTTCATCTGTCATGTTACAGTAAACGTCGAAAGGCGAACCAGTCCAAGAGGTTGGCTTGATTTGGTAAATACCATTATCTCTCTCGTCACTTTCGTATATTTCTTGGCAATCTGACGGTGGTGCTAGCCTTGTACATAACAAACCGTTTCCCGTGTACCCTGCATTACAGTAACACTGCAAGAGATCGTCTCTTTCTTCACATATTGCGTTAGGGTGGCACTGATAGCTGTCATCGCAATCTAACCGACCATTACTGCAGGAACATCTGCTCTGACAATTGGGAGCAATGTATTCCTCTCCCTCCTGCAGTTGATAAACAGAACTTTGATGAATTAATTTCAAACTACATTTGTAAGTAAAATGTACATAAAATTAAATCACAATTATAATGAAGCATTGCCCCAAACTAACAAAAATCAAATAAACACAGCCAGCTAGCTCGAAGAGGATAATTACACACCTTTTTGAACTAAAGATATCTAATGACACAAGAACAAAGCAAATCTTCCGTATAATTAACATGCAAACATGTGCTATATCAAAAAAATGAAGTATTCGATGTTAACGATTGGAAATGATTCAATGACTTTGTTCGACGGAACACAACTATTGAAGTTAATATCAGTATGATATTTTAGATATTTGTTATTAATCAACGAGGGTGAACCTTACCGGCAAAACGTTTCTAAAAACAACAAATAAACACAGCCAGCTAGCTCGAAGAGGATAATTACACACCGTCTTGAAATAAAGTTATCTAATGACACAGGAACAATGCAAATCGCGCGTCTAATTAACATGTAAAACCTGTTCTATATCAAATATATATTAAGCATTCGATGATTACGATTTGGGAATTATCAATGACTTCGATCGACAGACCACAATTTTTGAGGTTAATTTCAGTTTTGATGATATGTTGGACATTTGTTATAAATTAACGAGGGTACACCCTACCGGCAAAACTATTCCCCTGCCGTCATTGGCTCCAGACAGGTAACATCCACACTCTTGTACGGGTTGACAAGTATCACCGTCCATCAGGTAACCAGAAGGGCAAACACATGCTGTTGATCCACTGTTGCAGGAATTAGTGCAACCGTCCGGGTCAGAACAAGTGCCCTCACAAGTACAGTTGCCAAACACTTTGTTGGTTGGACACAAAGTGATAGTGACGTCTGCAATAAAAAACATAGCATGAAAATATGGTTTCACTGAACAAAGTATTTTATAGAAATCACAAATAAATTAGTGCGTATGCAACAGTCCATGTAGTAAATGATGGTAAACAAAATGATGGTAGTCCAAATACTGTTTGGTTGGATCACCAAAGTCTGGATTGCAACAGTTGAATCACAATTGTCTGTTCTTGAATAAGATAAATTATAACAGTTATTTTCCAATGAAAACTTAGTTCACAGTTCATGAATAACTTTAGTCCCGAGTTTTCAGTGGAAGGTATATTGAGCAAGGTACGTCTGATTAAAATTGTATTTCTTCTACTATGTGTTTAAGTTTTCTATATTAAGTCATTGATCACTTTCGTAAGAAATTTTGATATGTTGTCATATTAAATACTGCAGCAAACTAACAAAGTAAAGTTTCTATTCAAGTGATTGTGTACAATTGATGGTCAAAGAAAATAGCAAACGACCCATGTTGCTTTTAACGGCACTACTATAAATGGTATAGAACAACAACGTACCTGACGTTAGATTAGCCTGTCCGACACTGACGAGCTTATAGTTACTGTAGCCATCACTGATGCGAAAGTCGTCGTATGACAAGTTAAACATGGAGCCATCTGCTTTTGTCATTTCAATTCGAAGTTGGTAAGTTCTCTGGTTTGTTAGATATGCAATTCTATCATTTCCAAGCCAAAACTCATTTGAGAGAAATCCAAATCCAGCCTCATATTCCTCCCATTTTCGATTAAAGTCAATTGATCCATCCAGTCGACGTTGCAGTACCTGTTGACAAACCAGATATAACTAGTTTTAAAGAAGTGTTTTTTTTCTTCAAGTTTTGGAGCAAGCATTTATGATGAGTTTAAACTAACCATACGTTAATCAAAAGAAGATATTTGCAGGCAATCAGACTAACGCAGTTTTTCCCGCAATGAAGATAATTAATTTAGGTTTTAATCATTCATTTTAATATAAACGATTCGTCGCCCCTTCACACTTCATGATATGTCAATGCTTTTCACACATGAAAGAAAACCAAAATTACTATTCAATAATTCGAACAAAATAATAATATTAGCCTGGCTATAACGAACTAACGAACAATTTTATTATTTCAACTATTGTTTTCGTAACTAATATAATCGAAAATTAAAATCATTAAGATGAAAAGTTGTTTCAACCCAAACCGGCCAATTTCATCTTTCTTCAGCGGTTGAGCAAAGGAATTAAATACATTTTCGTGCAATGACCAGACACGTTGAACTGAAAAGCACATAATACACTCTCAATGGCAGTTATTAAGGCATCTATTTGACGTAACTTTCAAGTGATGAGAGTTGGTAAGTTTGCTATCTCCAACTCCCCAAGTAAAAGAAAAAGAATATTTATACTAACTTGGAAATAGGAAATATTAAATTACATACCGTCCATCCACCATTTTCTAAGCTATTATCGCAGTAAGCTTCAAATGGTTCCTGATAACCAGCGGGTTTGATAAGGTAGACGCCGCTGTCGACAGAGGAGGAACATTGGTGCATAGCATCGTAACAGTCTACGGGAAGCTCGGATTGACCGTAAAAGAAATAGGACTCTGTGAAACAAATCATTTATATAGCTCTTAATTAATAATGAGTAATTTATATAGGGAGATGTTTTCACATTACCATACATGAATGAAAAGAAGATTAAACTAGAAATTTACAAACAAAGTGTTAGTGTTTGCATTTATGATGCAGACGTTGCATTCAATACTATTGGCGAAGAATGGAAAATGTTTTAAGCGATTTAAAGAAAATGAAACCGACTTCAGCATATGAAAGCACAACAAATAGAGAAGATTGGAAACGCGACGATATGAATAATTCCTATCGGTCCAACCGTTAAAAACAACGTTAACATTTATCAATACAATGCTAATATTTAGTAAAATTCTCATCAGCGTGGTGCATGATTGATTTCTTGATGTAATTATAGTTATTATGTTCATAACAGTATTGGGTCAGAATCAACATTAATATCGCATAACATTATAAACATGAACAAAAACGCTGTGTGGGTCCACACGATATAAAATTAATGTGTTTTTAAATATTTTAGAGCTGCTCAAATTCATTTAACACAGAATTTGAAAACAATTGTAGTTTCGTAATTAATATCAATAAATGAAAACAAAACAAAACAAAAAGTCACCAAGCTAAATAATATTTATTTCTTTCCTGAAAAATAAACTGATGTTTTATAGAATAATCTCCATAGGGGTTGATAAACCTCGTCGAGCTTTTAGTTAAATAACAAATATAACAATGAAGAAAAAAGCAACGTGATTGGTGTAAGAATAAAAATGTACATTTATTTGACTAAAGAAAATATGTTTGCAATAATCGATCAGAGTTTGCTATAAAGTTGTTCAATAGTTGTTAGGATATTAAATGGCAAAATAATACATACGTGGAATTTGGCTGTCCATATCCCTGAGGGGAGTTTGTCGGGCATTCTGTAATAAAAGAAGGGAAAAGTTAGTTGAAACGATTATATATATATATATATATATATAATAATAATATTATTATATATAATAATTATAAAAGTTGATATTTAAACAGTGTTTATTCTTAATAAAACACCCGAATTACCTAAAATGTGATATATACAATTAACACAAACTAGATTACTACGAAGCAAAGGCCAATTTACAGCTGCAATACCATTATCAGAGATGATGTTAATAATATATAAATTTTAAATATTTGTTACCAAATGTTTCACTTTAAGAAAATGTTACTCATTCTTAAGTATCGTCTTGTTGAAATCCATTAGAAGATCGTAAACCTCTCAATCACGTAGTTCTAGTAACTATACGTTCCGTTATATAAGATATCTTATTAAGTAGATTGAACTGCAATATATTTGTTTCACATGATAAAAAAATTGCTTAACATTTGAAAAAGTAACTTGTTATAAATTGTTTATTCAAACTTAGAGGATCAAAATTGTGCATTCACTATATCGTAATACGTTGCAACAATTACTTGGGTCGCCAAAGAATAATATCACATGTTTAACCTGCATTCAAATCAGAAAGTACTTTAGAAGAGGTACAAAATGTCATTCTTGACGGAGTGTTATATGATGTATTACATATCTATAATCAATACTATCAGTGCGATCTGCCACAAGAAAATACTAGTTGTAACTGTTGCTAAAAAAATTTAGGGTTTAATTTCACGCTAGTTTACCAATAATATCAAACGTTGTACGCAATGAATGAGAGAAATACTTGCGTTCGTTTACAGAGGAATTAAAAGTTGTTTTAGGAATGATACAAGAGAAGAATTTTTGTAGGATGTTAAATGCAATGCCCTACTTACTGGGATATACTTCTTCGAGTTGGTAACTTACATACCCGGTACTTTGTAAAGGAAATTCGGATGTTAAAATTTGTATACAAATTTTGAAATGATCAAATCAATTACTCATTATTGTTTGGAAAAGAAAAGATATCTTCCATGTTACATTGAATTATGTACTGCAGTTTCTTTATTTTAACCTACCTGAAGTCAATAAACAACCATTTTTCAATGAAAGCATATATATAATTATAAGAATGATGATATTAACGTATTTGCAATGAAAAATGATTGTGTTTAATGAAAACGATAAAACTTTGTGACCAATGAAAATGACCGATATTTTTGCCAAAAAGATTCACATAGTTAATTTAAGTAGTCTTTCATTGATATAGGAATAACTAAGGAACTAAATATTTTAATAAAAAATTTAAAACGAATGTAAAAATTAAAAAACAACATATCTCGATCAGTCTCAAGTAACGGAGGAAACGAAATAAGTGTTATTAAAGATATAACCAAACAAAATTGATTGAATGAATATACAAATATCTGTTTTTATAAGATAGTGATATACGGGAGACATGTATATATTCGGTTTTGTTTTAAGCTACAAATAGCTTCTTAAAAACGATGCATTATATTCAAGTTTCTCTGTCTAAGATAATAACTGGCAATGTTCTTTGATAATTTTAAATTGTTGTAACTAATCAATTTCCTTACTGTCCAAAGTAAATAATAATAACGAATACAACTAATATATGAACTGCTAAAGGTTGTTTGATTCAATGCAGCCAACGTAATAACCAAACATGATGTAAGTTCTCATTCAATCGGCACATCTCTGCTTTGAATCCAATATTTTCAGCAAATCATTTAGAACATTTGATTTGTATGTACTTATTTTAATAAAATAAAACTGGCAAAGTTTAATTATCAGATAGATTGCACCACTTTCATATTGAAAGAAAATCCTTTCTGGTCAAATAGGCAAACAGAAAGATAGTACCGTTACTGACGCAAATTCAGATTTAAAATTTGTAACGATTCTGTGTGTAGTTTGAATTTTGGAAGGTAGTAAAGGCTGCTTAAATTAAACCAAATTGAATCACTATTACATGAAAAGCATGCATCCAAAAGGGTGCTACGGATAACAATATACGTTATCGATGTTGTCTAGGTGGTGGAGAATCATAGTTATTGTCGATATAGTTATTTAATTTAACTAGTTCTCTGATCCACGTCACAGTTGCCACTATATGCTGAAGACAAAATATACTGTATGTAACAATTGAAGCAAATGTTTGTGACACTTCGTAAGTACTGTCTTTTGCAAAATGGAATTCATAATAAAATTTCGAACCAATACGGTCTAAATGCAGCAATGTATACGAATAGACCAGTCTTCTAGACTAAGTTATCACTCTTGTTTTTTGCCAAATCAAGATTTCTTGAAATACTCTACCCGGAATGTTAACTTTTTGTTTCGAAAGAAATGTATATTTAAAAATTCAACTCACCAGTTCTTGTGAGACAGCGTTCTTCGTTGTTAACGAAATAAGTAAAATTACGGCAAAGGCCGTAAAACGAACAACACACAGCATCGTGATGGAAGAGGTTACGTTTGCTGCTCGTCTGAAGTAGTAATGAAGTATTTTAAGTATTTTTATTCTGACGGTGACGAGGAGTTACAAGGAAGTAGGAGAGTACGGTAGAAAGCTGATGCCACAACGTTTTTGGCTTTTCAAAAAGTAATGTTATCATAAGTTGTGTTCAGTTTAGTTACGGGTAAAAGAGATACCATGCCGTTTCCATAGGCTATAGATCTTGTGACTATTCGGATCAAGGCCAAGACCATCTTGTCAATATATTAAATAATTGAAAGAACATAATCGTAATACAACCGAAGCTTTCGGGTGTATATATAAAAAAATCGCAGCCAAAGAACACATATACAAGAGTTATAACCAATCAAAGCAAAACATGATAATAGTATTAATAATAATAGCAATAAAAAAGTTTATGTAATCATAAAAAAGTATAACAAGGTAGTAATGGTATATATCTAGAAGTCGTTTAACAAACACCTGCTTGTACACAGCCACAGAGGTCTACAGCAGTACCTAAACATTGTAAACTTTGAATTTAACGTAAGCCACTTATTATGACTATCAAAAAGAATTCGTACGTAACTGATTATTACATATTGCAATACCTCAAATAATCTCCAATGGAAAGTAAGGCTAATACAAATCTTAGGACGGAAGACATGTTTCGATACCGTAAATTGTGTCTGTAAAGCAGCCAATTTAGTCTCGGCTTGTCAGTCATGACTATGTGGTCAACGTCCCATTGACACGCACATACCTGAGTGGTACAGCGCAGTGAAGTTAATGTGCTGATTTTCGTACCCATGCATTATGTTACAATGCATTATGTAACTGAGGTTTCCCACTGTTACCTTCATCGTTTAAACTTGTGCAAGGTAATTGGACCGAGGAAGAGAGTTTATATATCAGTGAAAGATCTTGGATTAGTAGTCATGCCCAGGTTTTCTTCTGCCAAAACTTTCTTAACTATTTGTCAAACAGAGTAAAGATGGCATCTGTGATCTAATTTCTCAGCTCGATATATACACGCTACCGGGGTATCAAGCGGTTTTCAATGTTACCTTCAAGGTGAACTATCTTTTGCTCAATCTAATTAAAACTGAATATTATACTTCAGTGACATGAAAAGTAATACTAGCGTTACACTAGTTAGAACATGGACCACGACGTTACACAGCTATATGTTTTCGGAAGTATAAATGATTATAATGCATATGCGATGATTTATCAACGGCCTCCCTCACTGATGCCAACGTTGGGAAAGGAAGTTGTTGTTAGCATTTCCCGGTATAGTCTATTGCGCATCGATACGAATGCTAGCAGTACAAACTGTGGTGTTGGACTTCATCTGTGGGCAAACATTGCACTCTTTGGAGACATACATTTCAATTCGGCGATTTCTTCAGAGGGAATTATTTGCAGTAATTTGATAGAAACTTTGAGCGTTTTTACGTTAGTTATAAAGTTTATCATCTATTAACTACACCCACTCTATCATCGGGATTGATTTGAGGGGAGAGTAGTTTGTGGGAAACAAAATGTATTTTAAAACATATATAAACTAAAGGACCAGATGTTTGATCCCAGTATAATCGTGTCCAGAGGAGGATTGGAACACAAAAATAGTACAATGAACATAAGTAATGTCAGATGTGGATGCTTTGAGTAATGCATGGCTAGTTAGAATAAGCTACATACGAAATTGACATTGGGAAGTTACATTGATATCTCAATTTATGATTGGGCAAATACGGCGACAATATTGCACATATTATTTGTGTTACGTTGAACATATTTAAAACAGACGTTTCATATTTGGGTTACAAAGTGTAATGCATACAGTTACTATAATAGCTATGACCATGATGAATAAGTACTGAATTCATTATGTTGCGTTCACCGATATTTCTTATTGACCGCAAGTCTTCTCTAAAGAAATAATATTTTACGGCTCCAACGTTTTGTCTTGGCTGAAGGCCTTTAGTTCCTATGAAGGGTGCATCAGGGGGATATGGGTATAGGGCCATATTCAATCAGCGGATTCGGCGAATTATCACCGTAAGAATAATTCGTTCTCATTTCCGTCATATAAACTAAATAAAATGTTAAAAAGACAGCCCGGCGAAGTTCCCTATGCACTACATATATGACTTCTTAACGATTTTTGTAAAACAAATATGATTTATAAGAAAATTCACTGCAAATTAAGGAAGAAATTAATCTGTATTCAAACGCGGTTTATGTTGTGGTTACTGTAGGAACTGTATGGAGCGTGGGTCATGTCACAATCTGCATTTGCGAAGCTGACGTCAAGTTCTGTACTGTTCAAAGTATATATGAAATTTCCATCCTACACGATGGAAAACTCGTTTCTCTGTCAAACGCAACATTAGCGGTCTCTTATTTTTAAAACATGTTTGGAAAATTATTTATCGTTTTGTAAGGTAACTTCTAAGGGCTACCAGACAATTCTTTTAACGGTACCGTGAGGATATAAATATATTTCAACGTAAGGGACTGGGACAGTTTAATTGTCTTAATCAGTTTGAATACCTACGATATTCTTTTGAGCTGTTTCGGTATGAATATGTCTTTGTATGTCCTTGTAGTAACAACAATCGCCTCAATTGAGCTTACTTCCACAGACCTAAGCGATATTGTGAGCAATATGTGATCTATGGTGATAGTTGAGTTAGAGGTGCGGACAATCTCTATCCCGTTGAAACTATTCTAAACGAAGTTTGGTTGAACAATAAATACTAACTACCGATGACTTATAGTTTACCATAATCATAATAATACTACTACTAATAATAATAATTAGCCGATCAAGATTTGCCTGCTATCTTTGGTTCATTTCTATTCAATTAATTTTTAAATACTCGCAAAACTTCAGTGTGAAGCTCCACATATTTATCAAAATAAAACGAGAACACCAAGTTTGATTAAGAAATGTTCTTTTTATTCGTAAGTTTATGTTTAGGTCACTCTTACGGTCCAACATAAATCAAACAAAGAGAAACTAGGGTATGAACACAGTTATACAAAGATACAGACATGTATGAAGACATATTGGGATGACAGTAACTGATTTGTCACACCCATCATGAAGACGTTAACATAAAAAGTGTTACCAATAATTCAAACAGAGTATAGTATTCTTTATAACTGATGCGTAAAATCCATTACGCATTAGACCAGGCATATAAAACACTTTCTATTGAAATTTGTTGATAATCAACAAATGTAGTCAAAATGCCTTCCAATGTCATTTAAATTGAATAAAGCAATAATGTTTTCTTTCCAACATACTAAATAGAACTAGTTAATGACTTACAACAAAGAATATTAAATGATATTTTAATGAACAACTTTTTTTTTTATATTGTTGAATTGAAATTTAAGTATGTTACTAAATACTGTGAAGTAATAGATGCCTTTAATATTAATTTTGATTCTTTCACCGAAAAAGCTCAACTTCAAAATCAATTATTTGTGCCTTCTTGCAACCAATAGAATAGCGATCCATTAGATTACTTGTTTATGGATCAGATGCCAGCTGCGTATTGACAAACACAAATTTAGTGTATCGTTGAAGAGCTTTATTAGTTCATACGATTATTTCCTGTTAAGTATAAGCAGATTAGCCATCATACCCGAAGTAGTTTCATCTCGGAAAATTTGATGTTTCTATTACCGGAAGGCAGATGGTACCAAAAGAAACTGTTCTGGCCATATTGAGAGTTGAGAGACGAGTGAGCACAATAACCGTACCACCATGCACCGTTATAGTAGTTACAGTAACAATAATAATGATAATAGTAACTCGTTGCACAGTTGCTACCATAAGCATCGTTGTCACGGTCACGTGTGGTGAATGGTCGGTTGTGATGATACGTAAGACTGTCTCCTGTAGCAAATAGAGATGATACGATAAAGTTAGCACACATTTTATACGTAAGAAATTTTGACTTTTGACAATATAATCCATAATGTAAATATCAAGAACCCCGGTGAGATTAAATTTGTTGGGAACGGCATATTAGTAACATTGTATGATTTAGAGAGAGGGGAAGGGGGGGGGGGGGGGGGTTATA
>JAIPMN010101272.1:0-19840 GCA_020650975.1 Apostichopus californicus | reverse complement strand
ATCAATACTAGAGTTACTACCTCAGGTTATTAGGTTATGCATAAAAAGTCTTAATCTTCCTCCCCATGTATATTTCTACTTTTGCAGCTTGTGGTTGATAAATTCCAAAGAACAAAAAGATAATTTAACTGAACACTTAGTGCCATGTCTCTTTTATTAATACCTTTTCATTTTAATTTCATAGGCTGGGACAAAGAGACCACTACCATACTGCTGGTGCTCTGTCTGTTACCACCTGAAAACCATGGACGTACTGGAGTGTCAAAATTGCCAGTGATTAAAGCAGTGGACTTTCTCATTCAGTTTGAAAAGGTTTGATAATTTCTGTGTTAGGTGTATTGTGCAGGGAGGATATTGGTAAACATAGCACTGCTAGTAGCTCCTTCAAGATCAGTAGTATTGGCCCCAAGTAAAGCATGCTGTAATTGTAAAAGTTTGATATGATTATGTAATCAATTAACCTGCTACAGGTGGAAACTGACCTATCTGCCTGCACTGCCTTACAGTGATACAGATAGTAGCAATAGTGTGCAAACAATTGCCCCAAACAACTTAACCCAAGTACCCATGTGACTTTGCACAACCCAAGTAGTCTTAGGGAGGAAAGAAAAATGGTAAAGCTGTACATGTGCTAAGCAGGCCTTCTAACATGACTTTTTCTGTACATCAGCCAATGCACTGTGTATGCAGTGTTATGCCAGGAACCTTAACAGGAGCCAGGCCCTGCAGCTGTTAGCAGAGGTCATTTTACAAACCATGGTAGATTGATTACATAATCACTGAAACTGTTTGGTTATAGCATGGAGCTATAAACCTGGGAGGTTTATAGCTCCATGGTTATAGCCTGCTGTGTTTGGAACCAATATGGGAGATCTAAGTTTAAAGCATTTTGTAATTTCTCCAAAAGAAAGTGGATACTGTGATGTCACTGCCTCTTGCAGACCCTATTGTTAATTTTGTCCTAATTGTACTACAAAGTCTAAAAACTTTGTCTAAAATGGCCATTTACTTTATGTGGCCAATGACTGATATTACTTGCAACCAAAAGTATTATGACTTTTGTCAGTGGTGTAGTTCCTCCTGTTTCTGCAGCAGATTTGATGACCATTGTACTTAAAATATTCCTGTAAGCAATTCTTCTGCAGTGCAAAGATATGATGGAGCAGTGCACCATAATAACTGAGAACTGTCTGGATGTACTGTTGCAAACTTATTGCTCTTTTAGCCAGCCAGTACTGATGAGCTTAAATGCAGAACAGTTTTACCATTACTTGAACTTAAAGATTGCATTTTGTAGCTTTCATTTCTTATAATTTATTACTGTGCTGTTGTGTTGTCTGCTTTACAGAGTGGATGTAGTATTGATGCTTTCTTGGAGAACTCCTCAGCCATGCAGCCGTATATCCTGGGACTTGGACCAACCAAAAGCAGCATATCACAGTACTTCATTGTTGTAGACCATCTTGCCTTACCCTGTACGGCACATGATGCTTTAGGGGCATTTGATGCACTATTTAAGAGTCACTTTGTGTTTGGCCTCCACTACAGTAAGCATCTCCTTAACTTTTGGACATTTCTTCAAACTACAGTCTATGGAATAGATATCAATAATACTCATCAGACACCACGTGTGAGGGCACTTCGATCGAAATTGCAAGAATGAGTTGTTTTAAATGCAAAGCTCATCTTGGTAGTGTACCTAGGTTACTAAGGCACATGAAATTACATCATGGAGTACCTCAGTAGACTGTTGTCAGGAAAACCAGTGAACTTCTTGACTTCAAACCACTGTCATTACTGAGGAGTCAATCCAGATGTGATCATCACACTTATGTCTGTCCAAGGCACATAATTTTTCAATGAGTTAATTTTGCATATTTTTGGACTCAAGTAACCCAGTCAGTGTTCGTTTCCAACAATTGTTTTATCTGTGAACAGTGATTAACTTGTTTCGCCAGCTGTAAATTTAGAGAACATGCTACAAATTACTTTTTAATCAGTGTTATGTGATTGCTAATGGTTCAAACATATAATTATCACAGAAACACCAATATATAATATATATATAATTGTGATTGGTTTCCATGCATGTGTTTATCAGTTTGAGACAAAGGTATAATATTGACTTTAAGCATTCATAATATGCAAGCATTATGATCTGATTTACCTTCATTAAAAAAAAAGTTTCTAATCAGTTTATGGGCTTGCTCATGTGAGACAAGCTTTTGTTCATTCTTGTTTATGCACTTGATAAGGTGTTTTCTGTACAACTGATGCTTCCAAGATGAATATAAAAACGTGTAACACATTGAAAATGACATCTTGGGTTTTTACCTGTTGTTTATTGCTTTTGCTTAACACGATCTGGGTTGGATGAAAAAACACCTGCAAGTCAACATCAGTGGGAAGATCTAAATAACACCATTTTTGGTGTTAAAATCAATTCAGTTAGTGTAAGTTGTACACCAACCGGAATAACAATACCAACACCAAAGATAATGAATATAACACCCTTTGTGGTGTAAAGAAAAGGATCCTCGACTTGGTGTTAACTTAACACCTGCTGGTGTTGGCAAATATGCACTCCAAAAAGAATACAAATTTAACACCATGGGTGTTAAATTTAACAACCGAGTTTTTGCAGTGTATGTTCCGACGTCCCTATGTTCCGACGTCCCTATCATCCGACGTCCCTATGTTCCGACGTCCCTATGTTCCGACGACCCTATAAAAAATTCCGAGCAAATTTAGGTTATCGACAAATTGGTTTGAAAACAAAATATTTACCCAAGGTTTGTTATGACCCAAACAGTGCTTGTGATCCGAAATTTATTGGTACTGAAATTATTGGAGACCTAAATCCATTTCGGCCAACTCAATTTTCGATATGTATTTAGAGTTAGACCAAAACTATGTTGTAGGCCTACCATTTGGGGGGGGGGCAGTGGACTGCGCAAATGGCCATGCCCCGCTCCTCGGGGCTCAATCGGGGGAATTTGAAAACAATTTAAGGAAGTGGTGGGGGAGGGGGCGGGATGCCAGTAGTGGGAATTGGGTACTTGGCCTCACGTCCGTAAAAATCGACTTAAGCTCAAGGGTTTTCTGCTAAAAGGCATAACCAGTCATGGACTCACTTAAAACAGGATCCACTTGAAAGAGGAAACCTACAAGAAGGTCACAAGCCACACAGATGCGCTCAAGGAGCTCCAGTCAAGGTTCATTACTCTCACAAAAGAATTCTCCCAGATAGACGGCTATCAAAAAAGCCAGCTATCAACTGAAGGTCCAAAGAGACCCACCTAGACTCCCGGGGCAACTGAACCACTCGAAGGAGTTCTTTGATTCTTGGAATCAAGTACTCCAACGGGCAGGCAAACCACTCCGTATAATCTGGAGAGAAGAGTTATCCCGCTAGGCAAAAAGGCAACGGGAGAGATTTCTAGAAAAGAAATGAAGAGCCGAGACCGACCTAGAGTCAAATATAGAAGCTCCTGAGGCAAACCGGCTACTGACAACCATCCTCCAAAAGTCAGCGAAAAGGGAGGAATCTAGCTCTTCCTTTTTCCTCGTTATCTAAAAAACGCAAACATGTCCGATCAGTGAAAGCTACTAAAAGCTCCGTAAAATTCCGCACCACCAACAGGGAACTACAGACTACAAGTAGTCACTGAAAAGAAGCAGAAACACTAAAAAAGTTCGTAAAGAACCTATCAGACAGAAACATGTCCAATATAGAGTTTATTGCGCCGGGAAAAGGTCTGAAGTTCCTAGCAACTCCAGAAAACCATAAACGAAGTGATCTTCTGAAGTCATTGAAAGACCTAAAAAGAAAAATGAGAATCCGCTTCATCATATAAAACAAAAAGCAAAAAGGGTTTACAGACGCATTTGAAAAAAAAAAAATTTTCAAACATTGCCACTTAATCTCGCAACACGCGGAATTATCCAAACTGTTTCAAAAAGAACCGATTCTAGCCTACAAAAGGGCCCAAAATCTCAAAGATTTACTTGTTAATTCAAGGTTTCGTACTAACGAAGAATCAGCTGACTCTCAAGGTTCACACGAAGCTCTTTTAGATGCTCTTATAGCTGCACTATGAGTCCATAAAAACTCGTGCACAGAAAATAGATGCATTTGGAGAACGAGACGCCCAGGCCGAATAAAAAATATTGAAAGGCTACTACTGATGAAGCTCCTCCTATACAGTTTAGAGCAGAAACCGGTCTAGTTGGTCATAACAACCTACACAAGTCTCTCCTACTATTAACAGTACACTCAATTCACCTAAAAGGTGCAATTATGTTTCACCATGAGGAACATGCTATAAGCTCATGTTCCTCAGGCCCTCCCTTAAAAATACTTCAGGTTCTTGGCGACTACGTTGCGTTAAATAGGTAAAACCGCCTACACCCCCCTTTCAATAACGATTTACTATATTGTAACCTACTAAGTTTAATGGTTAAGATTAATTTATTTGTTTGATACCAGATTGAATGAAACTCATTGACAAGAATAAAGATGATTATTCTGATCATACAGTTCAACTGAAAATCTGTGTATTCTCTTGACTCTTGTATTCTCTTCTAGATCATTTAGTGAGTGCAACGAAGCCTTCAATGAGGTCTGTACCAAACATGTGGCGTATTCATTCGTTATAAAAGATGAGGATGAATATGAGTAACAAGAAAACTGGATGAATGAATGCCAACTGGCGTTCCTTACTATCAACGTAAAAGTGAATGACTACTGCCATGATGTAACAGTGAATCCTGTAAATGAAACATCAGTTGAAGCCAACTCGAAAGATGATAACTTGGTTTCTGTCAATATTGCTGAAGAGGAGGTTGCTTCAGTATCTGGTAGGTTCGATGAAGAGCCTGTAATTAGTCGAGAAGATATTGAGGTAAGACCAACCATTACAACTGCTAGCAGATTTGAAAAACCAAAAATGTCCAAGTTTGGCGGTGATATCAGAGAATACCACGTCTAAACTCCGACTTCCTGCAAGCAGTAGATAACAACTACATCAAGAGGGATGCCATTTCCCTATTAACAACATGCATTTATGGAAAACCTGCAGAAATTGTCCCAGGAATTTGATGTGACTATCACGCTGTGTGGGAATACCTTGACTCAGTGTATGGTGACCCAAGGTTCATCGCTGACGCCATGATCAATGACCTGAACAAATTCAGGGCTCTGAAAGAAGGAAGATTCCAGATTTTGTGAGTTGGTTCATCTCATTCCAAGAAGCTACAACACACTGAAGGAAGTCAACCGTCCACAGGATATGGATAATAGTCAGATGATGGCCCTTATTGAAAGAAAGCTAAGTGTCGGTGACAGAAAGTTATGGTTTCGGCACTTGGAGAGGGAGGAAGAACAGGCTACCATATCAATGGTGATTGAATGGTTAACAATCGAAATGAAATTAACAATGCGGGCAACAGCTCCAATCAGATGCGAGTCGAGCAAGACAAATTTTAAAGTCAACTACACTGGACAGGACTCACTGTAGATCATTGGAGATGTCGGAGCAAAGCCGTTTCACAAGTGTTGGATTTGACAAACATCCACACACTGGTTAATCAATGCAAAAAGTTCAAAGAGATGTCGTACAACCACCGAATGGACATCATAAAGGAGAACAATGCCTGTTTTTGTTGTATGAACAAAGCAGGTAGGTCCCACAGAATGGCAAATGTAAAAGAAAGAAGCAATGCACTGAAGTCATGGATGGAAAGCAGTGTGAATATTAGCATCATCCGCTCCTGCATATTCCACGAGAAAACCGTCGCCCTGGATGAGAACTCCAAAGTGATACTTCCCCATTGTACAAGCACATATCACTGGACTTTCAATTCGTCAGGTGTGAGTGAGGCAACCTGTATGTTTCACTTCCTTGGAATTACACTTCTCTTTCAACCTCTTCAGGAATCTGAATACATAGGCCGTGACTCCCACCAGTCTCCCCCAGTTGGAGATTATGTCGCCATCAAGAACCTTCGCTGTAGCCAGCGGGCAGACTTGTTGAACTTGACGTCTTTCATTCAACCCAGTATCGGCTTCTTCGTCAGGATTTACCTTGGCTATGGGCCACTCATCTTCAGGTAGACACAGGAAATCTCGCCGATCTGTCCATCAATTTGTCGACTGGTATTCCTCTGGAGACATCAGCTGGGTTAACTTCTCCCGGGATGTGATGCCATTGGGAAGGGTCAGTTAGGGTCTGAATTTCTCCCACCCTGGCGGAAACAAATGGCTTGAAAGTCCTTACTTGACTTCGAATCCAGGACAAAGCAATCATACAGTCGGTCATGAACATTACCTTTTCCAGCAACATCGTCAGGTCATCAGTGTCTTTCCCAGTCTTGCTGCCTATACTGCTGCCTGTAGTTCAAGTCGTGGGATGGTGAGTTGCTTCAGAGGTGCAACCCTAGACTTTGCAGTGACAAATCTAGCATCATACCTGTTATCCTCTGTTCGCCATATCAGGTATACACATGCTCCAAACGCATCTTCCGATGCATCTGAGAAGATGCAGAGTACAGGTTTGTCCATTGCCATTGGTGGGGTCAAACATCTCTTGAAGATTAACTTATTCAGACATGCCATTCCTTGTAACGTTTGGTACCAAGCAGGTAAACTCCGGATTGGAAATGTGCTATTCGACTCTGGAACAGAGATTACATTGTTCCGCTCATCTGTTGCTGAGAGCTCCAGGTTAAAGGGGAGGCATGTGGACGTGACAATCACAAATGTAGGTGGTGATCAAGAGCAAATAATTACCAAGAAGTTACAGCTGAACGTAAGATCACTGACTACCAACTAAGTATTTACTATCTGTGATGTTGGAATGCCTAGTATCAGTGAGGAGATCGAGAAGATAGCTACACGAGATCCTGCAGAAGATACATCTGGAATCTAAGGATATCAATAGGGGGTATGGACATGTTGATCAGCTGGTTGGGGTCGATTATGCAGCAATGCACTGCGGTGAGATGAGACAGTCCACAAATTTGGTGGCAAGACAATCACCACTGGGCTGTATGGTTTTCGGATCCTGCAATGGAGAACAGTCACAGAGAAGAACTGTACTTTACATCAAAGTCACAACACCTGTAGATATGACTGAATTCTGGTCAACAGAGAGTATGGGAGTTCAACCGTCATCATGCCCATGTAAACGTACCAAACTCAGCAAGTTAGAACAAGATGAAGGCAAGATGAGCAGCGAATCTTGTCAAAAGGTAAGGAAGCAGTGGTTAGTACCATATCCGTTGAGGAAACATGCAAACTTACTCCCTGACAACCGAGCCCAAGTGGAGAGGACTTTCAAGTCTACAGAAAAGTGACTGTCCAAAAATCCAGAATATGCAGAGACATACAATAACCAAATGACGGAGGTGGACGAAATAGGGTTTGCCAAAAAGTTGTCGAAATAAGACGTTTGGTATCATGAAGAAGATACACTGTCCTACAAGGTTAATCTGAAGTAACATGTGAGACGCCCACATACTGAAACCGATGAGCCCGAAAAACGGACAAAGCGTCAAATTGTCAGTCAAGTGGCACGTATATTGGATCCGATAGGATTTGTATGAGCTTTTGTGATTCGGGCCAAGATTGGCCTCCAGAAGATGTGGCAACAAGGGCTTCTGTGTAAAAAGTTCTGCCAAAAACCATCTCAGCTGTACTACACTGTAAATCTGCCTTGAGAGCAGTACGAATACCTACCAAACCTAATGGCAACATTTCAACCCAATGGTCAGGGTTGTCATGAGCCTTGAGAGCTGATTTCAACTGACGGTGAAATATTTCGACTAAACCATTTGAAGCAGGATGATAAGCTGTAGTCCTGAATCGCTTAGTATCTAAAACTATCCCAAGATGTCGGAATAATGCATTGAAACTGTGCACCTCTGTCAGTAGTGATGTTGACAGGGACACCAAAAATTGCAATCCACCTAGATAGAAATGCCTGTGGTACTGTTTCGGCAAAAATTTTCGCAATTGGTATAGCTTCCGGCCACCTAGTAAACCGGTCCAAAACAGTCAATAAATATAAAAATCCACCTGAAGTAGACAAAGGACCAACATTGTCGATATGGACATGACTAAATCTGGAATCAGGGTGAAGCAAAGTACCTATAACTGAGCCTTGGGGTGACGATGAACGTTTGCCCTTTGACAGGACAAACAAGACTTAGCCCAATTCCTAACGTCCTTATGAATACTATGCCAAATAAAACGTTTATTCAATAAAATGCTGAGCTGCACGAATGCCAGGGTGATACAGTGAATGTAAAGGGTCAAAAAATGCCCGTCTGAATCGTACGGGAATATATGGACGAGCAACCCCTGTTGAAACGTCACAGATAATGGTGCCCTGCGAACTATGTAGTGGTACCTCCTTGCAGTGAAGGCGAATTACGTAGCTTAATAAGCTCTTCATCCTCACCTTGTTTGGAAGCAACGAGTTCTAAGTCGACAGTAGGTGCAGGCGAAACTTCGAAAGCTTCAATAGCATAACGCTATAGCGCATCGGCTACAATATTCTCACTTCCCTTAATGTGACGTATGTCGGTAGTGAAGTGAGAAATAAAGTCTAAATGTCTAATTTCCCGCGGTTAATAACGATCTGAACTCACATTGCAAGAGTGAGGCTTATGATCTGTGACAACGTGAAAATTTGTACCTTCTAAAATATGACGAAAATGCTTAATGTCTAAATACACAGCTAACAACTCTCTGGCAAAAGTGCTATAATAACGAGTCTCCGCAAACTTCATGCGTTTCGACTTAACCTTATTAAAAGAAGAAAGAGCATCTTCGGAAAGACTAATAGCCTTATTCTTCTCAATGCACTTCAATATGTCTGTGAGCGGTTGTACGATATCAGCACAATTAGGTATAAACCGCCGATAAAAATTAATCAAGCCTAACACTTCCCGATGTTGACGTAGTGTAGTAGGAGGCGGAAGATCCTGAATAGCTTTAACTTTCGCAGGTAAGGGAGTAATACCATTAGAAGTGACAAAATGCCGTATCAAATCCAGGGAAGACACACTACAAGTACATTTGGTTGGATTGATAACTATGCCATAATCATCTAGCCTCTGGAATAATTGCTGACGGTGTGAACAGTGCTCCTCAGCAATAGAGCTAACATAAGCAAATCATCGATATATGCATAAACAAATGGCAAACCTCTTAACACCTGATCGATAAAACGCTGGAAAGTTTGCTCAAAGTTTGCGAGTCCAAAAGGCATCCTAGCAAATTCAAACAACCCAAATGGAGTTCTGATGGCTGTTTAAGGTACATCACCATTCTCTACAAGTATTTGATGGTAGGCCAGTACTTTTTTTAAAACACTTTTTTACCTGATAGTGTTGAAGTAAAATCGTTTATGTGAGGAATAGGGTATCGATCAGGTATTGTGACATTGGTAAGTGCCCTATAGTCCCCACAGGGACGCCAATCGCCAGTCCTCTTGGGTACCATATGAAGTGGTGTAGCCCAACTACTCTATGAAGGTTGAATGATCACTAATTGTAACATGTGCTCGAATTCGGCCTTATCCACCTTACGACGATCCGGTGCTAATCTCCTGGGCCTAGCATGAACAGGAGGACCTCTTGTTACAATAGAATGCGTGACACTATGCTTAAGGACAGTTTGACAATACCGGGGTTTAACAATGTCTGGGAATTTGACGTAACAAAGAATGATACTTGGATTGACCCATTACTAATACAAAAATATGGGCTGATGGGAGGTGCAAACGAATGAAAGCCATGAATAGTGAGAGATGTACTAGGATCTATCAATCTGCAATCTTAACGTCTACCAACAATGAAAAATGATGTATAAAATTAGCACCTATTATGGGGGTACGCCACGTCAGCTACTATAAAAATCCACCTGAAAGTACGCCTCAAACCTAAATTAAGTGGAAAACACCTTTCACCATAAGCAGCAATTGCAGTCTTGTTAGCTGCTTGTAATGAAGGTAATTTATATTTCTGTGCAGAAGACAGAGGGATAAAACTGGCATCTGCCCCTTTGTCTATTAAGAAATTATTGCCACTGCTTCTGTCAGTGATGTAAAAACGACGATTACTCTCAGTGCCAGACACACCCGTCGTCCTTAGTTGCTGGCATTGGCTATTCCTTGCGTCTGAGACTTGTGTGTGAAGGGCAACTACAAGGGGGTATGCACTTATTGGCCTTCATTCCATAATTTCAGTGGTAACAACACTCAGTGGACTGAGAAGGACTACGGGATCGACGCCGCCTATTGTTGCCATCACGACGCCTTCAGTCTGACCTGCCGTGCATATTAGGTCTACATTGAAGTGAAAGATCTTTGACTCTGGTGGTCAATTTTGCCACCATCTTCCTAAGCTCTGCTATGTCATCCTGTACCGAATAAGGAGCAGCGGCTACTACGGGTATGCTGTACTCAACAGCAACTACAGGACTAACACAAGGCACAACTTCCAATATTATATCAGCAAGAGTGGGTAATTCTGACAAACTGGCAGTAAGAAATCTGAAAATCAATTGCACAAAAACTGAGAAATTTACAATCACAAGAAAAGGAAATGAAAGTTGGAAGAAGTGCAAATATGTTGGAAGCTTGCTGGGGACCGAAGAAGACATTAACAGAAGAATTGGTATAACCAACGGTGCTTTCAACACACTGTCAATCATTTTTAAAACCCAAAATATAAGCCGGAACATTAAGCTTAGGATTTTCGAGACTTTATTAAAGAGTGTGGGGCACAACGAAGGATCTTGATCGCAAAATTTACACTTTTCAAAGGAGACTACTTCGAAATATCATCAACATTAGATGGACCAATAATAATTGGTTATCAAATGATGAGCTCTACAACGAAACCAACCAAACACCTTGGTCATCGATAGTCGCACATACAAGATTCAGATTTTTCGGTCAGGTAGCAAGACTCCAGGAGGACGCTCCAGCAAAGGTTGCTTTAAGAGAAGCACTGAGACATACTGCTAAACCAGTTGGAAAGCCCGTGACTACCTTGCTAGGAAAAATAAAGTCGCAGTTCAAGGACATTAATATTACCAATTTCGAGGAAGCAATAAACCTTGCGCAAGATCGTGATACGTGGCGGAGGTTAATCACTGAGCATGTCGGATAGACGAAACTCAACTTACTTCTTACTACTTAGAGTGGGTAATTGCTCTACGGTGACAGCATCCTGTGATGGAGCTAGAATAAGCTGTTTGTTTGTAGGCAGCCTAAAAAATACTTTCTTCTAGAGTAATGTCACATAGGAGTTGTCGCATGTGCCTTAATAATTGGGATGGTTTGCGATCGCCTAATTCTTCCGGTATTAAAAGTTGATGAAGGCGCTTTTGTTGTGAGGCAGATGTACGTTCAATGAGCTCAGCCTTAAGTGTGTCAAAAGGTGTTGTCGGAGGCGGGGCTTGTAATAAATCTCTCGCCTCTTGTGCTATGTTTGGTGTGAGAGTACAGACAACGTATGCGCAAACTTACTTTGTTGTTGCGTAATACCTCTTGCAGTGGAAACTCTCCTCGCCGAAAACGACCGTTATTGCGCAACTTTCACGAATCCGATGCACAAACCGGAAGTGGCAAATCGGAGATGGCGCGGAAATAAGCCGAGTCGTTTCCAATACCGAAGCTTACGTTAAAACATGAATTATGCATGATCTTGATCACCGAGAATTGCCGTATATGGTATTAGAGCTTCCTTATATAGTGCAAAGACACATCGTCGTTAGAATTCGGTTGAACTCTTTCTCATCTAGCTTCAATCAATGATTTTCTCTGCCCTTGTGGAACGGCGAGGAGAATTTGCAGGTAAGTAACTCTGACTTTTCGGATCTGTAAGGTTTCCGTATTAGAATGTAGGTCATCATTATGTTGGTTTCAAAATGTTGGCAATACGTTAAAGCATCGACGCTGTAAGTTTGGATTTTGTTGACCCGTAAAAAAATTGAGCTCAAACATCATGCCAAGTTCTTGTTTAATCGTTAGCAACAGTACATACGGCTTTACGTTGTTGTTGCACTGTAATGTCGCCTAACACATAGGCTTCGTATACCTAGTATAGGCCTACGTACTTTAAGTAACTATTACTTTTCTACAGAACTATTACACTAAAGTAGGACATATTTGTTAGCAACGTAGATAGGACTTCGCCACTCCGTAACTTCTTTAAATTCGTTGTGACAGATTTTATATTGTTTCCTTATCGCGGATCGCTCTTAAATTTATGTATGATACTATTAGGGTTCTGTATTCCTAACTTAGTATAGGCCTATATAGTCATGTGCTATTTAGGCTAGGCCCAAATCAGCATATTTGAATTACTTCAACTTCAAGGCCCCCTTGGCCTTGGCTCTAGTAGTACTAGTACAAAATAGGGCACGGCGTAAGCTTAGATATAAAGTAAGGCTATGGCCTAAGTCTGTTCACTGGAGTGTCACTTTTAGGCAATGCATTACTTAAGCCTTGGGTGGAGTGCTGTTTTAATACTAGACTAATTCTAGGCTAAAGTTAGTAGGCTATCCTTGCATTTACAAGTCTAGGCCTATCTATATATTCATTTATCCCTAATAGTTATGTAGAATAAACATCATCCTATTTCCTAGCTGCAGTTTTGCCCACTAGTTGTAGCAGGTGCACTAACCAACATATCAATACAAGGCAGGGTTTAATTTTGTTGGAATGATCTTGAACCTTTTGAGACACATGCAGCCTTGGGATTTTGGGATGTGGGTACAACATAGGCCTTCATTCTGCTTGTACGTGTAGCTTAGAAATTGAAAATGTCAGTAAGCAGAGATTGCTGCTTACAAGTCCACAGTTTTGATTACCTAGTGTGCTTAATTTAATTGTATGTTTAGGGAATAGGAAGATAACAATTTGCACCCCGACTAATGTGTATGTGCTTATGTGTATCATATAAGTTTATAATTTTCGTGTGGAACTTGTCATTCTGTTTTTTTTACTGTTTAACTTTCATGACATCATGCCAAAGAAAACAGCTTGTCAGTTATACCATGAAGAGAAAGTTGCTGGACCATGTACTGTTTGTAAAGAGTCCAAGCCACGTTACTGGCACATAGCTCAAGCCACTCCTGCTAATTCTCAGTTGGTTATAGTGCTACGGCAGAAAAATATCTTGGATTATGACTGTGTTTGCTATGCATGTAAACTTAGACTAACCTCATTCAAAGATGAAAGTAGGCCTCCCTCTAAAAGGCCTTCGTCAAATACATGTCAGTTGCCAAATTGCACTAGTCAAGAAAATGTGCATCAGACATCAAAATTTGTTAACCGTAGCACTGTAATAAAATTGTTTGACATTGATGATGCCACTGCTATTGAGCTATACTGTAAAGAATTTCTCTTTGCCATGCTCATTACTGTATTCTAACAAACAAAATCATCTTTAAGGATTGTTCCATATGTCTTTCGACAAGTTGAGCATTGCGTTCACACAGAGAACCATGTGTTGTTACTGCTTATATTAAACATTCCCTTAAGACAGATGTCACTATTTAAAGAGATAGTTTACTGTGTAACACTTGTTATCAGGCAGTTTCAAGGTATGCCATGAGCTCAGAGTATTTGGAGAGTGTTAAAACTTCAAAGCAATATCTCTCTGAGCTGTTAGACCATTTTCGAACCACCACACTTGAGAGTGCTGATAAGTGTGAGGTTTATGCCTTTGCACAGTCTTTCTTATTTTTAGGTACAGAGTTATTAGAGGATAAAGCAATTTTAATTGAAACAGTCTATGATTTTTATTCCAAAAGTTATAACAATTGCTTATCAGTATGGGTTGAAAATAGCAATCAAGACTTGCCAAGTAAGAAAAACAAAATGCAGTTCTTCGCCCAAGTTAAGTCTGCTATAGGTTATTGTTTTATTGCTTCACACATCAGTGAACAGTGTAGGCTTGGTACTCTCATCCGGCGATGTGGGACTGATATACTAACATGCTTACATACATCTCTTTTCCATTTTTCACGAGAAAAGGCAGATCTCATAATGCAGGTAGATTTACTCAGAAAGAAAAAACAAGTCCCACCAAATCAGCTCAGCTCGGAGTACTTTTGTAATACACTATCAGAGCAAATGATTCCTGCAACCAAGACCATACAGGACCAAGCAGTCAAATATTCTAGGATAGATCAAATCAACATTGAAGCTGAAATACTGAAATTACCCCCCTTCCTATGGAATTTCATTTACCACAGCCCACTAAATGATGTTGAGAAGAAGCAACTGCTGTCTTGTGGTGACTTCAGTTGGCATACACATTTTCTTCAACAGCTTCATGTATCATCAACAGTACATCGGAAGAAGATGCTGAAGCGTTATTTTATTTGTGCTAACATGTTATGTACACTTAACGATAACTGCTTTTGACCCCTCCATTTAGCTATCTCAGACGTGGTTGACAGGTTCAGTTGTTCATCATGAACATGTTTTCATTATCTTTCTTCCTTTGGTGTTACTGTCAGCAAATCCACATATCAATGATTCCAGACACAAATTGCAGCCCAAGAAATGGCTGATAAGCCATCCCTACTTTCTCGTGGCTTTGCAGTTGCACCAATAGATAACATTGACAGAAGTGCAAGTTATGCTGCTGTGTCTGCTGGTCAGCTGGACAGGGGATTTAAGATAAGATAAACTTTATTAAACCCCACAAAGGGTAATTGAATGCTCGTATAAAACAAGTATATATAACATCTAAAAAGATAAGAGATTACAAAGTATGAAAACATGTGTACATATACAACAGGAGGAACGATCAAAAATCCGAAACAATACATTGCACTGTCCGAAGAGGACGAAAACAATAACGAAAATACCAACAGGGCAAGCATTAACGTCTAAGAAGTAGGTTATGTCGTTTCATGCATTGTGGAATGAAAGAAGAGGGGTGTCTGTTAGTAGCAACGTCGCACGTGAAATATTCAAATTTAAAACGAGGAAAAAACGCTTCAAATATTAACCATGTAAAAGAACACAATCCTCTTACCCCAAATTCAACGTTTTTATTAAAAAGACACCACCGTTATGATTTTAGGTCGATTTTTGTGACTCGAAATCCCCTAGGAATTTGCAAATCCCCCTTACGGTTCACTGTGCATTGACATAATGAAATATGACACGTTGACAGTTATTTGTAAACACATCAATCACGGACACACGAGCAGCATTATGAATATTCATATTTATCGCGTGTTTTGCGGTTGCATGCACTTGCGCATTGGCTGATTAAAGGAATGAAGATAGCTCAAACACATATTTCGGAAATGGCCATCTACAGTAGATGAATAAAATATGTGGCCGAAAAGTTTGAACATGCGCAGTTTCAGCATAATATTGTACACAACGTTCATGGGGAAAATATATCCGTCAAAAAACAAGCGGTTTTAACTTAACTACCACAAAATAATTTCACATTTTGGCAAAGCTCCCAATAAAAATGATTACGTCGTACAATGCAATCTTGTCCTTATGGAAGCGCTGTTTGACTATTGTCGTCTCAAACTTGCCTACTTGTATTGAAATGATATGCAATTTGCCTTCACACACAAAGTCTATGGAATTTGTTTCCACATGCTAAAGGCTTTCAGAAAGTCAAGTATTTCAATTGAGCTGGATTCCTATATTGATATTTTCGAACGTAAGGCAGTACTGTTAAGTCGTGCCGCGGTAGTGTAGTGGGTTCACAGCTTGTTTTTCTCTCTGTAGCTCTTCTTGAAACAATGGTGTTTTACGATCGTATTAAAGTATAAACATTACTTCGAAATGTTTTTTTTTATTCTTCAAATTATTTGGGGAAGGTTTTGAGTGGAGGGGGGGGGGTGGTGTTGATGGACAGTTACTACAAATTAAGTTCTCTACAATAGCTTTTTCACAACAGCGTGGATGACCTTTTATTTTCACAGGATTTTGAAGGGTTCAGAGTGAATGGGGTTGGGTGGCAGGTGTGGGGCAGGTAGTCACAGTTGGGAATAAAGATGGATGGTCATGTGTTCTTTTCCATGCTTGTCATATATGACTTCACACACATGCTCTTGTAAAGGTATTCTGCATTCCTCAGAATATACTATCAGACTAGGGTGGTCAGCAGAAATGATTTTAATCCTTAAATACAATGGGTATGGATATTTCATAGTCATTCAAACAAAAGAAGTCATTTTACTATAGTAAGGCAAGTAATGTTTTGTTGCATGCTGGTTACCTTTACAAAAGACATGTGTCTAGGAAAATATGTGCAACAATAAAAACTGTATGACAACTTCATTACAATTTCCAATTTATAATAAACATCACTTTTTACATTTGACAACTTAATACTCGCTACAAATATAACACATGATTTCCAAAATAGTCCTGTGAGCATGATTCTTCATTTACTCTGTAATTTCTTTGTGGATGGAGTGATTTAAATGGCAATTCTTTCTCATTTAAACTAGGTATCCCAGGACGACTGGGTACATTCCAGTCGATAAGGACAGCACTATCTATGATGCAGAAGAGCCTAGATGTACTCACAACTCTACATAAAGCTTGTGACTGCTGACTTAAAACAAAAGTGACTTCGGAGCACCCTTTTGGGTGCTTCACCTTGTCACAAATAGAGCACCCTTGTTGGTTCTTTAAAGAACCCTACGGAAGGGTTTTTGAGAAGAACCCTATGGAAAGGTTCTCTGGAAAACTTGTTAGGGTTCTTCGAGGCACCACTATATTTACAAAGAGGGTTCTTCAGGGCACCGCGTTTTCATAAATATGGTTCTTCGGGGTACCACTATATTCACATACGAGGGTTCTTGAGGGCTCCACGTTTTAAAAAATAGGGTTCTTCGAGGCACCACTATATTTACAAAGAGGGTTCTTCAGGGCACCGCGTTTTCATAAATATGGTTCTTCGGGGTACCACTATATTCACATACGAGGGTTCTTGAGGGCTCCACGTTTTAAAAAATAGGGTTCTTCGAGGTACCACTATATTTACATAAGAGGGTTCTTCAGGGCTCTACGTTTTCATAAATAGGGTTCTTCGGGACACTAATATATTCATATACACGGTTCTTCAGGGCACCACTACAATCATATATAGGGTTCGTCCGAGCACCACTGTTTTTATATTTGGTTCTTCAGGGCTCACACATCGTATACACATAAAAATCACAGAATGTTCATCTTAAAGCTAACTTTATGTATTTGAATATCACATAAAAACATGCTTACAGATTCGAAATACAACATTAAAAATGTCAAACGTCTAATAAAATTATTCACTTAGAAATCCAATAACGTGATTGGTTGGTTGTTAGGCGTTTAACAGTCGTACTTCAACGGTCAAAGTCAAGCGTTCCAGAAGCAGAAAAACTGAAATATTAAGTGCAAATTTGGTTTAAAATAAACATACCACCTAAGTATGTATGTATACCCTTCTCCATGTGAAAAATAATATTTAGAGGAACCCTTCAATTACTAGAAAGTGAAAAGTTTAACTCAAGCTATACATAATCGTTGAAAGGGAAATAACCCCAATTGAGGAAAAATAGCATATCTGAATATAACAAACACAACTGTTAAATCCCTGTAACATTGTTATATCCCATTTTAATGAAGCCCGTACAAAGGTAGTAACACTATGGCATACTTACAAAAAGATGGTTCAGTGAACAGAAAAGCCTCGATTGTTTGGTTGATGGTGGTTTTACCTTAACAATCAGTCATATATGCCAAAGATGTGGAAAAAGCAAGATATAGTCTAGTAAGGTTGAACGTCCCGAGAGAACTCCATTGGAGTATGATGTCAAGACAGCCATACTAACCCAACTGACCAATCAATCAAGTTCAGGTTACCGTGAATAGCGCCATGTACTTGCCCCGTAGAAACCAGTTAGGAAGTGAATTATAGGGGGAAAATAGATATGGAGCAGAAAGATAAGTAATAATGTGAATGAATGAATCTGTTTATTAGTTATACAGAAATCTTTATGAAAATGCAAAAGAACGGGGTTTAAAAAGTCGGGAAGATGTGCTTAGATCTTATGGCACAAATTTGTATATGCAAGAAAGTGTGTGAGGGATATGTTTGACGAAGTTAGAACCATTAAGGAGGTGAGAATGGGTGAAATAAGAGTGTCAACCGGAGATGTATGATTATGGTTTACCCCTTGGTAAACATAGTTAAGTTCAATATTCACTACAAGAGTGACATGTCAAATATATAACATTATCTAAGAACCACAAAATGATAATGCTTAGTGTTGTGTTTCTACTGTGAAAAAGGAAGCAAGTAAGGTATTCTACAATTGCTATTAATAATATGAATGTTACACCCACCATTCACAACATGAAAAACAAAAGCTAACAATATGAACTTGTGAAACAAGAGACATGCAGTTGCAGGTTTATCACCATTACATAAATTTTACATTTAGCTCTACCTACTCATTAATATGCATGACATCTAGTCTATAAGCTTGTCCACTATTTATAATGAAATTCAATGTGAATATGCCATGAAATTGTACATATCAGCTAACAAAATTATTATGCCAAATATGAAACAGAACTGATACATATTTGCTCAAATATAAACAATTTAAGATTTTTACATTTAAGCTCTGACCGCTCAATGCATGACATCAAAAACAAAACTGCACATCTTCAGACTATGAGCTACCTGTGCACTAAATATGAACTGAATCAATTGCACAGTCTTGAGATATTGTGCTTAGAAGTTGGGTGTCACAAACATACATCCACACGCACATGCCAGTATAGGTTCCTGATGCTTTATACAGACATACAAATGCCAGCATAGCTTCCTGAAGCAATCGCATCGGAACCACAACCAGAGAGCAATAGTGCACATCTAAGGGCCATGGGCTATCAGTGTACCCCAATATGACATGTATCCTATGTAACATTATTGAGATATCGTGTTTACAAGCTTGGGACGTGTCACACACACACACACACAGTTGTGCATTTGTGACTGACAGAGGACCCCATTGTATTTTCTTTTGTATTTACCACCCTAAACCTAACACTAACAATAAACTCTCTATTGTATGTCGCCAAGGACTTTTTGTTCCCATTTTGTCTCGCACAATTTGTCACTTAACTCCCTATGCAGGATCATGCAAAATCTACATACTCTACTATTACTGAATGACTTGGTGAAGCCACCAAGCTGGTGGGCCCCTAGATTATCTGCCGATACTGTTGCTACAGCCCAATATACCTTTATTTTGGCACCATTCAATTCAATATTGATGCCTTTTGTAGCTAATGTTTTTAAGTCATCTATTAAAGGTTGCAAAATATCTTGATATGAACAATTTTCATTTTGTAAAACTATGTTTCTACACAAAATGCATAGAAAAATATGTCGTAATTTGGTGGTGAACTTGTGACCAAGATTACCTAGTGTGAAGTATACACCACACAGCTTATGAAGGTTTTTTTTGGAGCCAAGGGGATTGACCACTTCAAATTCATCAATATAAAGATGTAATCTTAGGCATAAACCGTGCTTTGAAAATATTGGATGACTGTTAAATTCACTCCCACTAGTATAATCAAAGTAGTCTGAATTTGCAGGTGTCATTTGTTTCCTTATAATTAAATCAAGTACATCACCTGTGCTGAGGATTTGAGTTAATGTTGTCAAAATAGAAACGTACTGAAACGCAACAGTTTTATTATTTATGGAAACAGGCAATTCATGTGCAGTTGGAAATATGGCATGAAGAACACTTTGGCAATATTTATGCAAGTTG
>JAIPMN010101086.1:0-10781 GCA_020650975.1 Apostichopus californicus | reverse complement strand
ATGTGAGCAGTACATGGCTTAAGATAGGTGTAGTAAGGAAAAAGGAGAGAGAATAAAAAATTGCATTCTGCCTTTGCGAATAAAAGTAAGTGCATGCCATGGTGGTCCTGCAAAACATGTCATGTGACCCCTATCTTTTGAAGTAAGAGGTGAAGACCTTTGGCTGGAGGGTTGGCCCCTCACCAGTAACCAAACACTGATTTTATTTACTGCAGGTAAAGGAGTAACAGATGTTTTCTTTGAAAAGGGGAAATTTCACTTACAAGTTCAGTGGAAAGTTACTTATGGCTACAGAAGAAGATCAGCTTGAAAATGAAAATTCATCTGGGTTCAGATTCTTTATCAAATTCAAGGGCATGGAATGTTGGTAAGGAATTGTACATTTAGTTGTCATGTAACTATCACTTTTGCTCTCAAGATTCCAGTCTGTTCATCAAAAACCCTTACTCTAAAAAGAGGTGAACATTGCAATCCATTTCAGGTCCAGCATTTCCAAACAATGCCTCTTTCATCAGTTTGATGTATGGGAATTCACACAAGGAGAAGTTGAAATGTAGGGCTAACTCTGTTTTGTTATGGCACAGGTATTCATTTATGAACCTTAGTTGTCACAGGTAATTGAAGTAAAATGCCCTTCCCATTGACATAATGTAATCAAGCCTGCATTTGTAGCTTCTCTCTTTTCATTTATCGAGTTAAACAATGTGTAATGTATGTGACACTGTTTGGTTTCCTAGGAGTTTCCTGGAGATTTGCAACTGGACAAAGTTGCTCGGGAAAGCTGAGGCCAAGGGCACAGTTAAGACAATTGGTACTCAGTTTAAAAACCTAGAAATTTGTGAGAGTATTTTTAAAACTCTGGTTAAAGCTTCACTAACTTAGAAATACATGTCAGCTGGAATTGGAGGGAGTGTACTTAGTGGGGATATACACTGATATAAAACCACTAGACAGGAGATGTCTACTTTAACATCAAATATATTAATTACGACTTATTAATGTTAAGAATGGCTACTGTTTTGTGAATTGAAGTACATGTCAGTTGGTAATTGGATAGTAAAGTGGGATACACACTGTTGTAAAACCAATAGACTGGGGATATCTACAATATTATCCAATATGACAGTTAAGAGTTATTAACGTTAAGAACTACTGTTGTAGTGTCAATGTAGCTCTTTCACTTTACTTTTACCTGAAAAGTATCATTTCCCTGTAGGACATCTCATGCTGCTTTGTAAGAATTTGCAAGCAGTGTGCTACAGCAAATGGTGTGGTTTGGAAAGAAATGACAGTTGGCATGAACACACTAAAGGCTGTGAATTGGCTGAAGTGATAGAATTAGTCTTAGCAGACTGTGTAGCGCAATTAGTGTGCCAATTTTTAAATTCAAATAAAATGGCCAACTTGTTTCCCACTTATCAATCAATCATTTGCCAAATTCTGATCATAGTAGTCTTTGCCTCAATCTAGTAGTTGAAGAGTAACCTGTCTCCACCCCAATTCAATGTTTGGAGCCTGGTAGTCAATCTAACTGCATTCACCAGTGGCTGTGAGGCGATATCTTTCACACAGGTTGTGAGGTATGCAGGTCCTTGTTCAGCCACTGAGGTTTCCTCTAACCTTCCTCAATGCTAGCCATCAAAAGTCTTGATCCTTGATCATACTTCATTATGATTTTCTTTTCTTATGAACAGGAGGTGCGGCAGAAGGAGACTATGAGCAAAAGGTTTCTGATCGAGATGACTCTATTGATCATCCTGTTGATGGCAGTGATATCAAGAAAGGATTCTCTCTGAATAATGATCAACAAACAGGTATATAAATTCACTTGGTTCAATATCTTTTGAGTTCTGGTTTAAAGTTTAAAAAAAAGAGTAAGCTTAAATTGCCAAATAAATTGAATGCTTCTTCTTGCTTTGTGGTCCAGATTATGTCAGTTCAGTCACTTCATAACTTTATAGATTACCAGTTGGCATTAGATCTATGAAGTGGAGCTTTGAAGAGCAAATTGGAACAGTATGCCTACAGTATAGTAGTTGGGAGGAAAACCAACCTTCATTGCTTTGATTTACATCAGTACTCCTTAGTAGTCATGCTGTTTAAAGCACAATACTTAACAAGTTGTGATGTTTGATTTTAAAATGTAAAAGTGCTCATATTGCTTTTAGATATTGTCTCTCATTGTAATTGTTGGAAAGTTAAGTTTTGTTTACATGAAAACTATCTGTGTGCGCAGTATAGTTATTATCTCAGTACATAACATGAAAGGAGATATTGTCACAGTAGCCAGCCCACTTGAAGTGCAGCTTTAACAATTTTCTGTGTCTTGATCTGTACCATCTCTTTCAATTTTTTTAGAGCCAATTCCCAAAGTCAACAGAAGAAAACAATGAACCACCCGTGAGCAAGCAGCAGTCCATTAGCACTTAGGACAATACTTTGCAGCATGAAAGTTGCCTGGAAAGTCAGCAATAGTGAACTGAATGAGTCTGGAACCCTATCTTCCTAACCGACGATGGACTATTATTAAAGATTAAATCAGAAACAAAATATATTCTATTGCAAGAAAGGGACAGAAAAGCTTTGTACAAATGTAAGGAGTTCATATGCAGATCTATTCATTTCAGACTGCAACCTGTACACTCGGTGACACTAGGTCACTGAAATACGCTTAAAAGGGGTATTATTTTGAAGTCATTGTTACCGAAGGATTAATTACCTTTTGAAACGTTATGCACCGCCCACTCCCATGTATGGTTAGTCACTGAATTCCACTGGTAGTTGAATAAACCTGAGGCTCCTTTGTTTGTCACTTATGTCACACTCTCAAGTGGTTTTGTTTTTGTTATACATAACTTCATGCATTGGTCTTTTGGCTTTACTGAAAGTTGCTGTTTTGTTATATGCTTATTTTGTGGTTTAAGTAAAATAAAGTGGGTCAAACTCAGAAAATAATCTTGTCCTTGTGCATGTCTTGACTCAGTGTGGAAGCAATAATATGTGAGGTAATGTTTAGATGATCTCTTGCAAAGCCAAAGTATTATGCTATATTGTTTAATTTGTTAATGAAAATTCATTTATATTAGATTTATCTCTTGGGTAATTTACAGATGCTATAATGACAGACTCCCATGCTTTGCAACATACACTGGTAAACGGATACTTTAGTTTTGTGGAATTGTACAGTCTCATCCAATCAAAGGAAAATAATCAGCCATTGTTTCTAATCACCTAGCTCAGTTGACAGTTAACATCTTGTTTCAAAACAACTCATAAGACCCCAACCCACTTTAATACTACAGGATAGCAGTGTGAGCACCCATGTAAAACTAAAAATCAATGTGGGATATGTCGTATTGTTCCTCGCAGTTACATTGGGGATATACATGTATATCCCCAGTCCCATGTCAAACACAAACAATTGTGTTATCCCCACTTTGCACGTACAGGTTCAAACCAAGAAAACAAAGCTTCTCTTCCTTCTTAATATGATAACATGCAATGCCAGCCTGTATTCGTCATAAAACGCGAAAAACATCATTCAAAAGTTGCTCAGAACAGAAGTCCCCATTTTGCATTATTACAACTTGCTTCCCCAATAGGCGCCGTAAACACGTATTGGTGTCTGTGTGTGTATGTGTGTGCGTCTGTGACACATGCTTGGGTACGCTCTATCTCAATAAGGGAATGTTGGATTGAGGCCAAACTTGGACTGTAGATCCGCCATATGGAGAAGGTGTGCCCTATTGTTTTTGGTGCCCACAAAGGTCAGTTATGGTCCAAAAACCGAAAATATTAAAACTGCAATAACTCCCAGTGCCAATGTGCGACAAGACTGATATTTTGGGACAAGTTGTGAACTGGTTAGGAGAACATTTTGAAACTTAACTGGCATGTGATCCAAGGTCACCCAAGGTCAATTAATGTTAAAAAACTAGTATTTTTGCGATAACTTGAGAACGAATTGTCCGTCAGGGTTGGGAGTTGCTTCAATGTAATCCAATTGACGACCTGCATCTGGGTGACCCTTGACCTCAATTTGACCTCTGGTGACCTTTAAGTGTTTTGGGGATTTTTACAGTTTCGATGCTATTTTCAGATTTCAAAGGTACCTTCCGATCATAAATATCACAAGGTTGACCCCCGTGTGACCTTTTGTGTGCGAAGTTTTATGGGGTCAAAGTTTTTGGTCGGAGTTAGCATGGCTGTACAGAATTGTCATGTTGATTTTTGGAATCAGGAGATCAAACTACATCTAAAACCAAGGTCAAAAGGTCAAAGGTCACATCAGAAAAAATGTGCTTATTTTGGGAGAAAACGGGCAAAAAAGAAAATGTTTGGTTTTGATGCTAGATTTGCATATCAAAGGTACCTTCCGATCAAAAATGTCAATGGGTTGACACCCAGGTGACCTTTGTGTGTGAAGTTATACAAGGTCAAAGTTAATTTTCAGACATTTAATGCAATAACTCCCAGTGCCAAAGTGTGACACGATTGATATTTTGGGACAAGTTGCAAATGGTATAGGGGAATATTATCAAAATATTATCAAAATATTTTCAAACTTAACGGTCATGTGATCTGAGGTCACCAAAGGTCAATTAATGTTAAAAAACTAGTATTTTGAGGGGAGAAAATGGGCAAAGAAAAAATGTTTGAATATTTATAGTTTTGATGCTATATTCACGTCTCACCGATCAAAAATATCAATTGGTTGACCCCAGGTGACCTGTGTGTATGAAGTTATATGAGGTCAAAGTTAATTTTCAGACATTTAGTGCAATAACATCCCAGTGCCAAGGTGTGACATGGTTGATATTTTGGGACAAGTTGCAAATGGTATAGGGGAATATTTTCAAACTTGATGGTCATGNGATCCAAGGTCACCAAAGGTCAATTAATGTTAAAAAACGAGCATTTTTGCGATAACTTGAGAACGAATTGTCCGTTAGGGTTGGGAATTGCTTCAATGTAATCCAATTGTCGACCCGCATCTGGGTGACCCTTGTCCTCAACTTGACCTCTGGTGACCTTTAAGTGTTCTGGGGATTTTTACAGTTTCGATGCTATTTTCAGATGTCAAAGGTACCTTTTGATCATAAATGTCAATAGGTTGACCCCCGTGTGACCTTTGTGTGCAAAGTTATACAAGGTCAAAGTTAATTTTCAGACATTTAATGCAATAACTCTCAGTGCCAAGGTGTGACACGGTTGATATTTTGGGACAAGTTGCAAATGGTATAGAGGAATATTTTCAAACTTAACAGTCATGTGATCCGAGGTCACCAAAGGTCAATTAATGTTTAAAAAACTAGTATTTTGAGGGGAGAAAATGGGCAAAGAAAAAAATGTTTGAATTTTTATAGTTTTAATGCTATATTCACGTCTCACCAATCAAAAATGTCAATGGGTTGACCCCAGGTGACCTTTTTGTGTGAAGTTATATGAGGTCAAAGTTAATTTTCAGACATTTAGTGCAATAACATCCCAGTGCCAAGGTGTGACATGGTTGATATTTTGGGACAAGTTGCAAATGGTATAGGGGAATATTTTCAAACTTCATGGTCATGTGATCCAAGGTCACCAAAGGTCAATTAATGTTAAAAAACTAGTATTTTGAGGGGAGAAAATGGGCAAAGAAAAAATGTTTGAATATTTATAGTTTTGATGCTATATTCACGTCTCACCGATCAAAAATATCAATTGGTTGACCCCAGGTGACCTGTGTGTGTGAAGTTATATGAGGTCAAAGTTAATTTTCAGACATTTAGTGCAATAACTCCCAGTGCCAAGGTGTGACACGGTTGATATTTTGGGAAAAGTTGCAAATGGTATAGGGGAATATTTTCAAACTTGACGTTCATGTGATCCAAGGTCACCAAAGGTCAATTAATGTTAAAAATAGTATTTTGGGGGGGAGAAAACGGGTAAAGAAAAAATGTTTGAATTCTTACAGTGATGCTCTATTTAGGTCTCATTGATAAAAAATGTCAATGGGTTGACCCCCAGGTGACCTTTGTGTGTGAAGTTATACAAGTTCAAAGTTATTTTTTAGACATTTAATGCAATTAACTCCTAGTGCCAAGGTGTGACACGATTGTTATTTTGGGACAAGTTGTGAATGGGGTGGTGGAACATTTTCAAACTTAACGGTCATGTGATCTGAGGTCACCAATGTTATCATATTTGTTGACCCGCTTGTAGGTGACCTTATATTTCTTAAATTTTGGACGCCATATTCAGATCTCAAAAGTGCCTTCCAATAAAAAATCCGATCACAAATTGTGATCACAAAAGTGTTGGCTATAGTGTTGGTTACTTTATGGGTACATGTAGGACCACAATTACTTGGACTATTTGAGCCCAATCTTGCGATGATTATATTATGTGTATTGTCATATACCCCTACGCAAGGAACCACAGTGCCCTTGGGCTCTTGTTTTTAAATTCGTATGCAGAGATGATTCCCATGGCTATATATTGAGAGAAAACCAATAGCGATGGCAGTTCAATTCACTGTATGACGCCATATGCCATAGTTAATTTACGGACCTGTATTGCGACACACGTAGCGACACGTACTAGCTTAAAGTAAACTTCGTTTAAGTAATGTATTACCTCATGTGACATATGTGACCTCTATGATATATTGTACTTCAACGAGCAATTTATTGCAAAAGTAGTATTATACTTGAGGTACTGAACAGAAACTCGGTTGACTGGTCTGTCTGCATGAGGGTGGGTGGGTTGGTGTACCACAGGGTGAACCAACCTGTTTTCTTTTTGAAGTGGAAGTCAAATAGTAATGTGTGTATCT
Source organism: Apostichopus californicus (assembly GCA_020650975.1). NCBI lineage: Eukaryota > Metazoa > Echinodermata > Holothuroidea > Aspidochirotida > Stichopodidae > Apostichopus > Apostichopus californicus. Next base: position 3,964 of record JAIPMN010101086.1, on the reverse strand, counting down.
GTTGCCTACTTTTCTAACAGTTTCAATTAAGAACAGGATATGTCGTAATATGTCAGTAACTTTTGGAACTTTTGGAGTGGTTATCGATCAGTGTATAATACTGAATCGAATCTCCTGGAATCATTGATATTATAATTCCGTTAATTGTCTTCCATCCCTTCAGATTCCCATCTCCTGTCTGCATCTGAATGAGTCCTTCAGTACGATTGATGCTGGTGACGTCATCCTCCATTCAGGGCTACGTCTGTCATGTCCTGTATCAGTAAAGAAGGTAGTAATAGATACAGAGTACGGAAGAGAAATGACAGAGACAGAGTTTGTTGATATATTGATGTTTGTACAAAAGTCACATATGTTGGAGAAGCTAGAGTGAGTATTACAATGAGTACTGTATTAACACATATCTTTACAACACTTTCATATATAATATACTTTCCTAACAATCGTACAATAACTTTAGGAAAAAAAACTTTTGAGTATGTTATTCAGTCACTTCACAGACGTTTCGTTCAGCTACTATCCGGTTTCGTATATTCGTAGTATTTGAGCGTTTGGAAGAGGCAATATTATACCGGTGTAAATCCAAGTAAATCAAGGAGATAATGAATGATGCATAGATACTTGTATTACACTTAAATAGCTGAATAATCTTTACCAATGCGAAATGTAACAATAAACGAATATATTATGATGTGCTCGTTACTTTCTTCTTTGGGGTAGAGGGGGATGGGACAAGAAAAAAGTTGTGCTGTCGGTGTAATTGTTAACTACATGATCAATTGGATCCTTACAGAGTTATTATTAATGCATTACCAGATGCTATCGTGGCCGAGTTGGTATTTCACTATCGTTTCTTCTGCTTATTATCCGATCTCGTTTATTCATAGTATTTGGGCTATGATCTATAATTCGACTTGCACATGTGTACGATAATTGCGATAGACAATATTATAACGGCGCACATATCTGTAAATCAAGGTGATAATCAGTAATTCATAGACACTTGTATTACCGGTGAATAGAGTGTGAACAATGTTATGGATATTCTACTTGGTTATGACAACTACATATCAAATACTAGACATAAAATCTATCCTCAGGTACAAACGCTTGTAAGAGAGTTTATAGACTATTCCCAACAAAATGTCACCATAGAGGAATACGGTGTAATTTGCTTGTCATTTTTGCGGAGTGCGGTAGAGTCCCTACTCAAATATAACTCCGGTTACAAACCGGTTTGTTTTCCCTGTCGTGTATGATATATTGTCAGTGGATGATGAGGTGGGTTTTTTTCCAGTTCAGTGTAAGAATGACTAAATATTTCATATCCGTTTCTAGAAATTTAAAATGATTATCTTAGACCTTAGGCATTAAATTACTGGAACTTTGCCACAGAAAAACAGCGATATTCCACGTTGAAGAGTATTATGCGGGATGTTATGACCTATGAAAATAAAATGTATTAACCGGTGCGTTATCTATCTAGTGTTATTAATATATTGTATTGACACTGAAACTCAACGACAGGCTAGAAGGTGAATGTACACCTCCATCATCCCCTCTCTCCCTTCCCTGTATGTCTGATTCCCTTCCTTCCACAGGGCAGTAATGGTAGAAAGACGTAATATTCCAAAAGACGAATTCCATCTGAAATCATGAAAAAGTTAGAATATACAAGTGAATATGTAATATAAAAATGATGACTTAAACATCAGAAAAGTCAGTTACTCGTTGATGCTACGGATGCACGATTAACAGCTGATGTAAATCTTCGGTTTCCGTCGCTTTGCTTCTTTCTTAATTATATGCAACTATTACAGATTTGCAAGATTAAACTGCATCTTGTCACCCGACTACCCATCGAGAAGAGCAGTAAGACATATTGTGACAATACACTGAATAGCGGGGTTGTGAACATAAAGCTGAAGCGGAGAACGATTATGTTAATAAGGAGCAAAATGAAGAAAGAAGGAAACCGTACCAGTCATGTAGTGATTATTAACTTTAACCATAATATTGTATTATTATCTGATGTCACGATCTTTTAGCTGTCACAGTCATTATGTGATGCCAATGTGAACCCGGAACCTCAGTTACTTGATGAATTCATCAATGTTTACCGATATTATCAATTCCAGAGTCGTTTTTTATCTGTCAAAGAATCGAACGCATGAAATATTTCAGACTATACACAATGTACATATAAATAATTGATTTTAAGTTTCCTTTATTCTTGAGGGAGTAATTTTTTTAAGTTTTAATCATGAAAAAGTAAGAATATACAAGTGAATATGTAACATAAAAATGATGACTTAAGCATCAGAAAAGTGAAAGTCATACACAACCAGAATATTGTCAAAACTATTAAAACAATTGTGAACATCTTTAATACACTGAGATATATAGAATCAGAAGCAGTGTACGGTAGCCTCGACAGACCATTATGAGGGATTATTGTTATGGCCAAATCCAGAAGTTCTTGGGATGCGGCCACCGTTGGCTGATTCCCTTTTAAACACGACTTCATTGTGCGATAACGTAGCGCAATAAATACGATTAAAATCCATACCACCGCATTCCCACCTCAACGGACAAGGAATTATGAAACACATATAAAATAGGCCTATACGCCAATCAATATTAAATGTATTGAATTTAAGAATGCAATACAATTTTGTTTTAGTTCTTTTAACTATAAAGAGCAGACAGTATAATCCGTTGTTCCCTATCAACACACGTAGTCTTGTCGTACATACACGTAACAAGATTATAACATTATGCGAATGACATCGATAGTCAATCTACTATGCCCTGACTAGCTGGGGTTCATTCAGATCCAAAATTAATCCAAAAACATCTACAAAATCATACTCAAATTACCGTAAAATGATACATGTAAGCATTCTGTTGCTTACGGAACATATGTCACAATGAACTGAAAAAGGCCGCTGTAAAATAGATTACGTGAGTAGTACTGCGGAACACGTCACGTGATATGATACTTTTTTTAACTATATAGTAAGACGTCTATGGTTTGGTAATAAACGTTGATGCTATCCGATGCAAAGGAAAGCCACGATTTAGTATACACTATGTAGTTTATGCCTCCTGGTGACAAACTTTATTGCCCCCAATACGCGGAATACATTCAACATATTATGTCACAGACTTTAAAACTAATGACGAGATTCTTTATATCATCTTAGAGATTAAACGTGTTAAGACACGCTATGATGGCATCACTACAATGAACTGAAATTGGTTCTTCTTTTTTCAAATGCTTGTGTTTACCGAGCAATTGAAAATTAAAAGTGCTTGTAGAGGACTAGGTCGAGCCTCATGTCATTCAAATCATAGAAAATGATTTTTTGGTTTAAAATGATGAAACTTGAATGAGTTACCGAGATATTGAACTTAACAAGATACATCAAGTAGAGCATATCCATTGTGTCTGTGAAGCAACGCCACATGTATGTATGCAAACAACATCAAGTCTCCTTGTTAAACGTTCTTCATGAATGGAAAGTTATTAATTCTACTGATTGTCTTGGATTGGACATTCAGTTGTGCAACATTTGATCTTCTAAAGAAATGTTTCATTTTCTTAAAACGTAAGTTAAAAATGAACATTAAGATTAAGCGATTGTACATCTCTTTAAAGAAATGTTTGTGTTAAATATAACACTCCACCCCCCCCCCCCGCTCCTACCTCAAAAATCTTTCTTCAGTCTAGGATAAGCATACATGTATAATGATCACTAGTTGCACTGGTATGACCCTGCGGGTTACTATCTTGTATTTTGTAAGGAATCACCTAAGGATATTCTGATGTATTCCAATTTCGGTTCATAACAACATATCGATATTTAGTGTAAAACTATTCATATTGAATGTATCAGGAACATTTAATACCAAAATACACAGGTTCAATAAGTTTAACAAAAATGTGTTGTAATGATAGTTT
>JAIPMN010101042.1:0-11625 GCA_020650975.1 Apostichopus californicus | reverse complement strand
GACATGAAGTATCGATGTTAACACTCTAAGAGGATTGTTCCATTTTAACTAAAAGGGGAGGGATGTAATGTTTTGATTAGTATACTAAAAGTAAATACTGCCCTCTGGTATATATTAAAAATAAATGTTCATGCATCACGTATAAGACACAGATAGGTTGTCAACAAAAGAAGACAGAATAAAATCCATCGTTATCATAAACATCGTTTGTCTATCTACTATCTTGAAACATCACAAGTACCAATGAATGAGAGATGCTGTGACCCAATCCATTGAGAAGTCCTATCAGTTGTGATGATCCAGTCAAATGGGCGGACTGCCAATCCAAGGGCAACATGCTTTGGAGTTAACTTCCGTCCTTGAGAAGCTAGGTAGATCAGGTCTTGACCAACAGACAACAATTTCTTTTGTACGTCCTGCGAGACTTTGACATAGTCTCCCGAACAAAAGACATCGGTGATTCCAGTGCACCAGGCAAGGAAATTGAATAACTCAACAGGCACAACCTCTTTACAATGCTTGGATGTAAGATCTTCTGCTCTTGGTGGCCACTTGGTAACACCTTTGGAACTCTCTATGATGCCATGCAACTGCATTGCAGCATGGTAAATGTCTCGCAAGTCAGTATTAGATGTTTCAACTACTGGCTTAACTGGAACTGTTTGCTCAACTGGAAATGCTTGCTCTACTTGTTCATCTACTTCACTTTCACTGTCACCAGTGTCAGACTGGGTTGTTATATTCAAAACATGGCTGGCTGATCCACTACGATGAGCAAGAACAAGTTCACATTCACGAATATGTGGCCGGATAAATTGCAGTTTGTCACCATATTTTTTCAAGAGCCTGTTCTTAAGGGCACTGTTTCTGTAGTGTGAAGCATCACAGTTCTCTGTGTCACCGACGATTTTCACAAAGAGATTCTTCATTATTGTTATTCTCAGCACCTCACCCCCATTGATGATTCTTCTCTCGACTATTTCCGTGCAAAAAAATCTTAAATGAGGGAGCATACATAATATTCATATCCTCCTCAGATTTCTTTCTGTATTTGTTTGACAAACAGCGAGTGTAGTTTCGATAGCAAGACTTGTGATACCGAAGCTCTATGCTGACCAAATCTTTACTTCTAATATGCACTAAGAGGTTTTCATCATTTTTCTGTTCTGCAGCTTGAATCAAAGATCTCCCATCTGTCTCACATGTTTCAGTGCCTCAACTTCTCTTTTTCCAGTGATTTTATTGTACACCCGTTTATTAGCATCTTTACATATTAAACACAATGGGGGCAAAACATGCACACTTCTGCGATGTACACAGGAAATGTCAGTAGATCCCGTCTCTGATCTTAATCGTCGCTTCACTGATGGCTGAGAGTATTCATCTGTATCAATTATACTAGTAGTATTAACTTCCTGAGCTTCAGGATTATGTACTGACCATGGCCTCCCGTTTTCGATTCTTTTTTTCAGCTTGAGCAATTCGACATTTGTCGGTAAATCTTTGATAACACTTTGAAAACTGCCGCCTTCTTTACAGTCTGGCTTGAAATGCGATGCTATGAAGCACTCTATTCCATCAAGTGTTTTCCATTTATCAACACAGTCCAGCAGCTTTGCCCAGGATGCGTCAGAAAAGGGTCGAATTCGTTCATTTTCGATCTCAACAACGTGACAAACACACGGAACATGTACTTTGTTTACGTCCGCCATTTTGTGTGATTGCACAATATTTCACAGACCAATCAGATCGCACTTACTCTACCTATTCGGCATAGCGTGACCCAGGCTTTTTGACCTTGTAGAATATGAAAATTATCGGCGTTTTTTCAACGATATTTCGGCGATAGACAGGTAAAAACTTGTGAAGTTTACGATTTTGTGAAACATGGAATATTACAATGTTATTACTGATTTACAAAAGTAGTGCCTAAGACCTATGTGAACATGTTCACAAGATAATCCGGCACGGACCACGGTCTATTTTTACAGAGCCATTTTTGTGCTTAACAAGATCGCGTAATACTCAGGGTAAGCTTTAATTCAGGATTGTTTGATAGGATTTAATTGCAGAGTGATGAAGAGTGTATTTGATTTCGAAATTGCTGTCAATTAAGTAACTTAAATAACTTGCCTGTCACGGTAGATCGCTGTTCACTACTGTGCTATCCTAACGCACGTGTGTTGTGTGGCCTTGATGTTATAAGATCTTTGTCACAATGTGCGCTACATCATGTTATTGCTAAGTTGTATACTATTATGCTTATACTTATTATCCATTTCGTCGTTATCATAGTCAGTGATGGATGATCAAACTTATAACTAGTAACCATGATTCCTGGAGATTGGTGAAGGTGTTAATTAGTATTAAAATGTATTATCAGACCTGAGAGTTCCATCATCTCCTTGGCAACCCAATTGCTCAGGAAAAGTTGGTCTCATGACATGTCACCTGATTTGTTATTCTTTTATTCATTAAGTGCTTTGTTTTAATTCTTTTTGTTGTAGTAATTGAGATCGTTGGACTCATTTAGTGCTTTGCTATATGACCAACATCTGAGAATAATGAGACAATATTTAATTAAGAACAATACTCAATGTTTATGACTCCTCGTCACTCATGTATTGGTTCTCGTTGTACATTATTTAATTTACATAAATTATCCATGTTAAGTAATTACCTTAATCTTGTATTTATGATCCATTTCTTTTGTCTTTGCAGGGTTTGATTTCTTACTTGTTGTTTAATACATCGCATAGCAACATGAACCTGTGTTTTGGTCGTTACAAATTTGGCGTAGTCGGCAGGATGCTATGAAAACCCCTGAATATTAGAGACCATGTCCGAAGTGGAAGAGATGCGGCTTGAGCTGAAGTCCTTGCGAGATGCACTGGAAAGAGAGAAACTGTTTTCAATGAAAGCTAAAGCTGACATCGAGGCACTCCAGAAGTCTGTTGGATCTGAAGCTAACTCAGATAAGGAAGGTGATGAAGATGTCTACAGTATCAGTGAGGAGGGTGATAAGCAGCCGTCTGTGGTATACCTCGCACAGCGTCAACGAATTGATCGATTTCGTGACCGACCTACAAAACCAGGAGATCCATGGATTAGAGACGTATGGAGTCAACTGGAGGTCCGACGACTAGGACCTAAGGACCAAGCCAGTTTTATTCTCAACCATCTAGGTGGGAAGGCGAGGAAGGAGATAGCAGGAAGAGGGGATGAAGTTCAGAGGTACCCCAGTAAGATTTTTGCTATTTTGAGTAAAGTCTTTGGTGACGGTGACACTCTCACAACTACAACAACGTTTCTTCTCTTATAGACAAAGGGATGGTGAAGATCTTGTCGCTTGCTCCTTAGAACTGGTTGATCTCTTTCACCGTATTTGTCAATTAGACTCATCATTTCAATCATGCAGGGAGAAAAGTTTAAGGGGAAGTCTGGCAGAGGCGGCGAAAGATGAGGGGGTACGGAGAGAGTTACGAAGGCTGAACTTGGAGAATCCAAACATGACGTTCTTCGATGCACGAGATCAAGTGATGGAGTGGATTTGGGTACCAAAGAGCCTAACACAAGGAAAATTCACTGTACATAAACTTGAGGCAGACAGTGAGTACCATCACCTAATTAAACAACAGGGCGACCAGATAAAGGCACAACAACAACAGATTGATGACCTAATTCAAGCTCTGAAGACTAATGCTGAGAAGCCCTCAAGGCCCAATTACACTCATGGAGGAAAAATATCTGGTACTAGACGATGCTACCAGTGTGACTCTAAGTTTCATTTCAAGCGAGATTGTCCTGACAATCCTATGAATAGGCAACCACAGAGTGGGGCAAGCACAGAAACCGTCTCTACAACCACCAAGGAACCTTTAAACTAGGGAAGCCTGTCGTTGGCAACCAGGAATCAACAGGTGTAGTTTTGAATAACCCTGGTCATGACACTCTTGTAACCAAAGCAGTAGGAGAATGCCCGAAGATTACAGTTCAGTCTGGATCACTGAGTATTAGGTGCCTTCTTGATACAGGTGCAAAGGTTTCTACGATCACTGAGTCGTTTTTCCTAGGGCACATTACCGAGAGTGGCGAGCTGGTAGATGTAAGTGCTTTTCTGAAGATATCTGGGGCTACAGGTGTAAATGTCCCATACATGGGATATGTGGAGTTACCCATTACTGTTTTGGGTTATGTGTTTCCAGGCATGGGTTTCTTGGTAGTCAAAGACTCTTGTGACCCCCAGTTTGTAGAAAAGAAGAGGATGGTGCCTGGTGTTCTGGGATGTAATATTTTCAGAGCAATGCAGAGGTTGCTGGAGAACAAATGGGGAAGTCATTTCCAAAATAAACTGGTTTTAGAATCTGGCACAATGGAAGACCAGAGGTTGGCTCATGTTATTGCTGTCTTTCAGGATAATGAGGAAGATTTTAATAACCGAGGTGTGCTCGTGTTTGTGCTGAAAAATTGGTACTGGTAGCTGCAAACACCATTACGTCCATAAAGGTATCAGTCCAACCCTCGACTGATTCACGACCATATGTTGCCATGATTGCACAGTTCAATGCTGAGGACAGGACACACCTACCCACTGGCTTGCAGGTTGCACCAACACTTTTTTCCGTTGGTCGAAGTGGTGTGCTTTTTACGTGACCCGCCATGCGGGATACAAAACGTCACGGCCAAACGGCACTACCGAACCATCCCATACTGACAAACTCGTGGTGTGGCTCCGTTACAGGTTGCTAATTTTTCGAATCATGACATTTATCTTCAACCAAGGGCTCCTGTTGGGATTGCTGAAGGTGCATCATTAGGGTCCGATGGTCCAGGTGAAACAAGTTGATGTCAATGAAATATAAGTGCAGACAGTTGATGCGAATGAACTCCAGACTGTATCAGAACCACCTGAACAAGTATCAACAAGGGCTATTCCACTGGAATCCAAGATGACAATTGGTGACAAGTTAGATGCATCTCAACGGGATGAGCTAAGAACTCTGCTCCACGGGTATCATGATGTTTTCAGCCAGCACGAGGACGACCTTGGCTTCTGCGATAAGGTGGAACACCGCATCATCCTACTGGACGATAAACCAGTTAAGGTACCACATAGGAGAATTCCACCTCACCGATGGAAGGAAGTTCGTGACCACCTTCAACAACTTTTGTCTCGACAGATTATCAGAGAATCATCTAGCCCATATGCGTCACCAGTGGTGCTAGTTCGAAAGAAGGATAACAGCTTGAGAATGTGCGTAGACTACAGAGCCCTCAACGCAAAGTCACACCGTGATGCCTACCCCATTCCCAGAATTGAGGAAGCCTTAGATGCACTTAAAGGAGCTGACTACGTCTTGATTTAGCTCACGGTTACCACCAGGTCCCGGTTTCTGAGAGTGATATAGAAAAGACCGCTTTCCGGGTTGGCACAGGAGGTCTCTACGAGTTTACACGAATGCCGTTTGGACTAACAAACGCCCCAGCGACATTCATGCGATTGATGGATAAAGTTTTTGGTGATGAGAATTTCCAAACAGTCCTTATCTATTTGGACGATATTTTAAGTATTTGGGCGAACTTTCCAGGAAACACAACGTTTAGAGATGGTTCTGAGTAGGCTGCGATCATACAGTTTGAAAGTCAAGCCAGAGAAGTGTTACTTGTATGAGGAACGATTGAGATACCTTGGCCATATTGTTAGCAAGGATGGTATTCTCCCTGATCCTGAGAAAACGAGAGCCATTCAGAATTGGAAAAGACCTGAAACTGAAAGAGAGTTGCGGAGCTTTATGGGGCTCGCAAGTTATTACAGACGTTTTGTTGCAAACTATGCCAAGATAGCAGCACCACTCCATGCTCTGACAGGTGGCTAGAGATGTAAAGCAAAACGTCCTCACAACCCAACCAGATCAGTTGCAGACAGATGGGAGGCAAAACATGAGGAGGCTTTCCTTGAGCTGAAATCAAAGCTTACCACAGCACCGGTATTGGGCTACCCTGATTTCCAGCGCCCATACATTCTTGAAGTAGATGCAAGCTTACTTGGTTTCGGAGCAGTACTCTCCCAACAACAGGAGACTGGACGAGTTGTTATAGCTTATGCAAGCCGAGGATTGAAGCTCGATGAGAAGCAGATGAGTAACTATAGTAGTATGAAGCTTGAACTGATGGCGCTTCACTGGGCCATCACAGTGAAGTTCATAGATTTACTGCTGGGGGCAGAATTTGTCGTATACACTCACAATAACCCATTCAGCTATTTAAAGACATCTGCCAAGTTGGGGGCAGTGGAAACACGTTGGGCAGCTGAGTTGTCCCAGTTCCATTTTGACATTGCGTACCGATCAGGAAAGTCCAATGTGAATGGTGACGCATTGAGCAGAAAGGAATCTCATGGCGAAGAACCCGTCTCTGCTCGATTTGGGGAAATTGTTGCTACTGTTGGTGACCTTCACACAATGTCCACTTCAGGCATAACTCTTCCAAATGAGGTGAAAGGAATGATACAGGAACGTACCCAGGAGGTGTGGCAGCAAGAATTACATAGTCTGTCAGAGAGAGTTCAACCATCGTCCACCTTTCCTATACCCTCTATGTCCACTGAAGGGATAGCTCGACTGCAGTCTACTGATCCAGTTGTAAGTAGATTACGACATTACTGGGATCTGAAACGGAAACCAACTATCTGTAAACTAATGAAGGAATCCAGAGAAGCACGAAAATTGCTGCGAGAATGGGAGCGTATATCAGAGAAAGATGGTATACTGCACCGTACAATCACTTTAAAGGGACAAAGGGTACAACAGATTTGCCTACCATTGCAACTAAAAGATACCGTCCTCAACTGCGTTGACGACCAGACTGGCCACCAGGGATCAGAGAAAAAGTTTAAATTGGCAAGGTTAAGATGTCATTGGATTGGCATGGCTAATGACATTGTGGAGTACTGCAGGAGATGTCCGAGGTGTACACTTGCCAAAAGTGGACCAAAGATCAAGACATCCATGGGTTCAGTGGTTGCCAAAAGGCCACTGGAAATTGTACCAATTGACTTTAGAATGTTAGAGCCCAGTTGTGGAGGCGTAGAAAATGTGCTTGTCCTCACAGATGTGTTTACAAAATTTACGCAGGCTATTCCTACAAGAGATCAGAAAGCATCAACAGTAGCTCAGGTTCTATTCAGAGAGTGGTTCATCAAGTTTGGTATCCCAGAGAGAATCCACAGTGACCAAGGTCGGAACTTCGAGAGCAGATTAGTCCAGGAGTTGTGTAATTGTACATCAAGAAAACACACACCACCCCCTACCACCCTGAGGGCAATGCACAATGCGAACGTTTAAACAGGACAATGCCTATGGATAAGAAGAGAAAATGGCATTAGTATCTTCCCGAATTGTTGTATGCATATAATATTACACCACATACCACCACTGGATACTCTCCTCATTATCTATTTTTTGGAAGAGAACCAACCTTACCCATTGATCATTTCTTGGGTATTGAGAGTGACGAGACGTGGATGGCAGATCACCACCAGAGGGTAAGGACAGCTGCATCCAATATTGAGAAGGAGGCACAACGACGTCAGGAAAAACATGGCCAGCCAGCTCCCAATACTAGTTTACCAATTGGCACCAGAGTATATACGAGGAAAAGTAAAGGGTACAAACAAGATACAATATTTCTGGGACGATATCCCACATAAAGTTATTTACCGTCCTTATCCTGATGGTAACGTGTATGTAATTGAACCCCTTAACGGAAATGGCACAACAAAGACATTGCACCGAAGAGACATACTTGATTCAAAGGAATTGGTTCAAACTTTGGAACCTGCAGGGCCAAGTGAGTTAGTACCTGCTGTTGAAGCCCTGCGCCAGAACTCAGATGACGAAGTAATCGAATCAGCTTGGTGGGTAGAGAATGTCAACCCAGACGCCCAACAGCCTTGCAGCCGTATAGATAGCAATAAGTCAATTGAAATTGCTACAGCACCTATCGCCGATGCTGATGAAACTAACACTACAGCAGACGTAGACCATGAAGTTCACAGTGACTCTGTTGATATGAACTCAGATATAAATGAAAAGGATTTAGGAAACAACACTTTGAGGCGTTCATCCCGAAGTAATGCTGGTTCGTACTCGAACCCTAGTAAACTTCCCAGGTCTGCAATTCAGCAACAGGTTCGAACTAGTTATGTTGACCCAACTGTTGTAGGTAATATATCTCAAACTCAGCTCCTGTTGGCACAGATGCTTGCCAAGTGTTAGTGTTGATTCCTACAATTATATGCTTTTGTGTGTTCGATTTAGGTTGGTTTGGAAAGGATTCTTTTCAATTTAATTTTAGTGTATATATGTTGTTGTCGCCACTCAAGCACCTTGTAGATGTTTTGGCAAATGTTTATGTATTCAACCTTCCAGGTATTAAATGCCTATTTAGCAGAGCTTTGTCTATCACATTGTGCATGCAGCATGGTGTAAAATAGTTCATAACTTGCCTGTCACGGTAGATCGCTGTTCACTACTGGGCTATCCTAACGCACGTGTGTTGTGTGGCCTTGGCCTTGATGTTATAAGATCTTTGTCACAATGTGCGCTACATCATGTTATTGCTAAGTTGTATACTATTATGCTTATACTTATTATCCTTTTCGTCGTTATCATAATCAGTGATGGATGATCAAACTTATAACTAGTAACCATGATTCCTGGAGATTGGTGAAGGTGTTAATAAGTATTAAAATGTATTATCAGACCTGAGAGTTCCATCATCTCCTTGGCAACCCAATTGCTCAGGTGAAGTTGGTCACATGACATGTCGCCTGATTTGTTATTCTTTTATTTCCTTAAGTGCTTTGTTTTAATTCTTTTTGTTGTAGTAATTGAGATCGTTGGACTCATTTAGTGCTTTGCTATGACCAACATCTGAGAATAATGAGACAATATTTAATTAAGTAAGAACAATACTCAATGTTTATGACTCCTCGTCATTCATGTATTGGTTCTCGTTGTACATTTAATTTACATTTATTATCCATGTTAAGTAATTACCTTAATCTTGTATTTATGATCCATTTGTTTTGTCTTTGCAGGGTTTTATTTCTTACTTGTTGTTTAATACATCGCATAGCAACATGAACCTGTGTTTTGGTCGTTACACATAGATCTGTCACACTTTGCTTCTTATCAACCAGTCTGAATTTCGTATCTCAGTTTAAACTAGATTAAATCTAATAAATTGCCATAATATTATTTAAAACATAACTTCAGAGGTAAAATTAGTCTAGGCCTAACATAGGCCAGGCTGAGCTAGCTAGGCCTAACATTAGACAAGGCGTAACGTCAGAACCTGTGACCTATCCTAACATTAGGCTTAATGTTACACTTATAGATATTAAGTACGTAACGTCAGAACAGGTATAAGGTTAGTCTAGACCAAACATGAGGTAAGGCTGCTTTGGCGTAACGTTAGAGCAGGCTGAACATGCCTGATATGCCTAACTGATATGCTGATATGCGTAACACCGCTATCTAGGCCTAACATTAGGCTAGGTGTAACGTCAGAACAGGCGTAAGCTTAGGCTAGGCCTAACATGTGGGTAGATATATATAACGTTAGTCTGGGTAGGCTACGCGGCGGTGCCGCCTAACATTTTGCTGAATGCTAGGCCTAACATGACATAAAGATCACCTTTGACCTATCGGCCTTACGGCTTATCCTTACATTAGAGCTAATGTTGGGCCTATAGATATTAGTCTAGGCCAGGCCAGGCTTTTTAGGCCAGGCTTAACGTGATAATATACCTCAAAGTAAGGCCTAGGCCGCCTATAGGCGAAAGTGTGTTCCATAAGGTTAGGCTAGACCTAACATGATGCTAGGCGTAACGTTAGGCTAGGCATAACATTAGAATAGTCGTAATCTTGGTTGGACTTAACATTACACGCCAGGCGTAACATTAGGCTAGGTGTATAGCAGTATAATGAGCCTAATATTATGGTAGGTTTAACATGCAAGATATTTATTTCTACCAAATATTAAGTCATGGAATTTGGGACGGAAAACTGTAACAGTCATGTAAAGACATGCAATAATTTAATGGAGGTCATAACTGGACGTTGAAACATACGCACGTACTTTTCGGAGCTCTTTAAATTCATTCATTTCTGGGATGGTTTTTTCATCACATCACCCTGTGAGTCGTTTTGTTCTTTATTTGGAGTTATTTATTGTCTGTTCCTGTCATTCTGCATGTTTTTGTGTTCAATCTGTGCTGTTTTTAGTCTTGTTCAGTGCTGTCCGTGGTTTTAGGTCTGTAGCATCAGTGTATCCTATCGTTCAGTGTAGTCTCTGTTGAGCCTAAGCTGCTCATCGTGAGTATCGATTTTCTGTGTTCGCGGGTTTTTCTTTGACTTAGTGTTTTCGTTATGGCTGTGCCTGATCGTTTAGTCTGCTGTGACGAATGTAATATGTGGATCGAGTTTGAGGTTTCTGGCTTGGAATGTGATTTTACTTCAGCTTCTAGTAAAGCTATTGTGTTTGTTTGCGATAAGTGTGTGAAATTTAAGGAATTAGAGGAGCTATTGAATAGCTGTAGTTGTGAATGGACGGAAGTCGGGAATAGTAGGACTGTAAGTAGTGCAGTTGTAGAAAGTGATTTTTGCGAGGATGTTCCAACTTGTAATGGATTCGACGGGTTACCTGTGGAGGAGTTGCGTGATGTTGGTGATGGGAATGAAGTCTCCCAGGAGAGAAATAGTGAGTGGCTAGTAGTGGACGAAGTGCGTGGTGATCGACACATCAACTCGGGCTAAAGTTGTCATATGTAGTTTATTGCCAAGATTTGACAACAAGGTTCAGTCAGATAGATTGTTACTTTGAATGGTTTATTGCATAGTCTGTGTGCTGACTTCGGCTTCACATTTGTTGACATGTGGTCATCTTTCCAGGGTAGAAGGGATTTGTTCGCCAGGGATGGGCTGCACTTAGCTAATACTGGGGCCTCGTTGTTTGGTAGGATGGTGAATTACTCTGTTGAGCAGATATGTTTAAACTAAATTTGGGGGGGGGGGGCGATAAGGGCAGGAATAAATTTGGATAAGGATTATGTTCCTAGTGGAGGCGATTATAGGCGTTTTGAAAGCAAGGAAAGTGATAGTCATAGTTCTAACTTTAGGAGGCATGCTAAGGTACATAGTTTAAGGGATAAGCTGAAGATTGTCTTTACCAATGCTAGAAGTATTCGTAAAAGTTTTGCTGAATTTACTATCCTTCTTGAGGATCTCAAACCTGATGTGTTTGGTATCACCGAATCTTGGTTAAGAGAGGACATTGATAGTGCTGAGGTTTCTCACCCGGGGTATGTTGTGTATCGTGCTTTTTACGTGCTAAGAAAAACGGACACGGACCAAAGGTCAACAAAACCAAACACAAACCCAGTCTGTAAAACAACAACTGAAACCCATCAATCTCTCACTAACGCAGCGCTCAACGTGACGCGAAAAGGACACGGACCCAAAGGCCAACAGAAGCAAAACAAATAAAAGGCCCCAAAAAGCCAACCCCAAACCACAAAGAGAAAAATTAAACCAACCTACATTATGTAACGACCACACAGCC
>JAIPMN010100961.1:0-11815 GCA_020650975.1 Apostichopus californicus | reverse complement strand
ATTTCACAAAATTTGGCTTAAATAAAAAAAATCACGAGCGACGATCCCCCTGGAGGTGGTTCACTAGTTACAGCAGCCGTGGATATGATATATCCACTGATATGATCGACCAGTGCTTTTGGCAACAAAAAAGGCTTCAAAGTTCGCTATTAAATATCATTTAAAATTAATTTTCATGTGAATTGAGAGCTAGTATAACTAATACTAACATGTTAAGAATTCATGCTCTCTCTGTTGGTAATCTTAAAATTACAGTCAAAATATCGGTGCCGTGGATATAATGTGCACCAAATTCTTATATCTACGGTGCGGCTGCCGTGGATGTAATGTGCACAAAATTATTATATCCACAGCCACCTTTGTTGCGTTCCCTCAGTTGCTCCTCGATTAACTGCCTTCAAGCCAAGTATTATTGCATTTTTTTTTCTCTTATAGAAAGTTTTTGGACCATTTTTTATGTCACCTTCCTTCTTCTCATACTTCTCCCCTCCCCCCGTCCTAGAAAAAAGATAATTAGATAATAGAAAAAAAATAAAAGCCCTTTTTTAGACCCCATTGGCTAACTCGTTAACCACTTCTTTTAGAAATACTGGAAAAATGTTACTGTTTATTCCCCTCCCCTCATTCATGGCTCTTTAATAGACGATCTCAGTTGGAGATCTTAGTATGGCTTGATGGGAATTTTTATCCCATAAACTGCTCCTACTTTACCATATGTTTCATGGTTTTTTTCCAGGAACTTTATGTTTATGTTTTCATACTTTTTTTGGCTAGGAAATCAATCAACTTTTGACAGCAAAGGCTCAGCCACCTTCAAAGAAACTGTGTTAGCCATTACACTGTTCACCAAAGGTATTAAAATTTAATACATGTTTTTTCTGTTTATAATTTATTTTATTGTTTTATGTCAAAGTTTAATGCATAGCCAGACCTTGATTTTTTTTGGGGGGGGGGAGGGGGGCACACGTACACAAAATTGAAAACAAATGGTCACCAGAGCTAATTCTTCCAAAAAAAAAGAAGAAATTTCCAAATTTTGTTGGGGACGTGCCCCCATGTCCCTTCTGGCTACGTGCCTGGTTATATGTATTCTATTCTACATGCAATATTACTGAACTTCTGAATTTACAAACTTGATGTTTTTGTTTAAGTATTAGCTGATTTATCAAATACATTTGATTATGCTGTATTCATTCGATGTTTAAATGTGCTTCAATTAAAAAAAAAAGATTGTTATCATATTTGAAAATTCAAAAATTTCTCACATTTTATCACCCTTTTGAAACATTTCTACAAAGCACTTTAATCTGGCACACATGAAAATTCAAGAGCTGTATATATTAAACATTAAATGTTCAAAATTTATTACTTTGACTGCAGTTAATGTAAATTTTATACTTGTTACTGGATTTCAGGTTTCATTAAGTTGTGATTTTGTATTGAAACTAAATGTTGTTTTAATTCTCTTATCAACGGGGAGTTTCCAGTCTCTTTGATCCACCTGCTGAGGTTCTTTCTCCTGCTGTAACACGGATCACTCAGCAATTCATACCTGTAAGTTTGGCTTTACCTTGTTCTCAGATTTACACTATATGGGTTTATTGTTTGCATCCCTAACAAGATTTTGAAGTTTGGAATAAAGTAGGGAGTGTCACTGAAAAATTAAAATATACACAACAGCCCTCAACTCGATTTCCAAAAGGGGCCCTCCAAGAGTGGATCCAGAAAATTTTCTCTAAAGAGCTAAACAAAAAAATAACCGCATTTAATAGTGGTTATGAATTCACAAGTTAAGATCATTTTTTCAGGGGCTGTAAGGGGAAAGTCTCCCTTGGATCTACCGATGAGGCTCTCTAGTTAAGCTCTGGGCTCGTTTTAAATCTCAAATCTCAAATCCTTTTTTTCCGTTAAGGTTGTCGCAGTGTATTTTTTTTAAATACATACAATTTTTTTTCGGAGGGATGGGGGAAAACAAAAGAAGGCAGGCGGGTTGCCCCTATAAACAAGTTCTGTAAAGGTAGAGCACTGCACATTTCAAAAGCAAATTGGTTGAAAAGACATTAATTCAAATTTTTCTCGTTTCTTTCCTATGTTTTTACATTAATTTAAGTCACAATACAGTTTTGCACTCTGCAGTAAAACTGGGTGTCAATGTAAATTAGTAGATATGTCACTGCCTTAAATGGTGTATCAATATTTCTGATACAGTTCAATCCTTGAAATTAGATACTGTATCAGTCAGTTATGGACCAGAGCATTTGTTCTTTACAAAGCAGGTTTTGGAAAACATGCATGACATTTTTTCAAACCCTTTTTCTCTTTTATCCTTTTTTCAAGGTTAATTGTAAGGCCTGCCTTAATCATTTTTAATGTCTGAATTTTTTTTCTTTTTTTGCAGTTTTTTATCAATGTTTATCTTATGTTAGTCTAACTCGAGTGTTTACGCTCTTTCATTTATTACTGTACAGGATGCCCTTTCCAGAGTTTGCACGTCAACTCAAATAGATAAAACTGACGTTACAGAGATGGGATGCCAAGCTGGTGTACCACAAGTCAAAACCCACCATGCTTGTACAGTGGAATTGGACCACCCACACAGCATGTTATCAGCATGGCTCCACTCCAGGAGACCCCACCATCACAGAAGTCCTTGGAACAACACAAGTCCCCCCTTAAAATTGAAAAAGGTGAGGACAACAGTGATAGCACTGAAAAAGGATTCCAGGATGATGAAAAGCGAGATCCATACTATGAACCGGAAGCAGAACTACCCATCCTTTCACTGACTGACTCCTTTGCAACAAAGGCTGTAGAGGAACGAAAGTTTATAGTATTTGAGGCTAACATAGAACAGCTTTGTTATCATATTCAATGTTCCTAATGTTCAAGTAATGTGACAGAAATAGAAAAGCAGGTAGGTTGTTGGGTCAGGTTTGCTTGCAACATTGAAGTGTATTTCTGGCCATGTTGTGTTGAAGTGGACCTCCCAGCCCTTACATGGTAGGATGCCCATTGGTAACCTCCTCTGTTCTGCGGCTACCATGTTCTCTGGACTGACATATCAAAGAGTTGCTCAATTCATGAAATTTTTCAATTTGCAGTTCTTTTCTGCCACTATATTTTATGACCTTCAGAAGATGTACCTCATCCCAGAGATTAACAGTAACTGGGATGCACATCAAAAAGCAGTGGTTCACATATTGAAAGGATCCCCAATTGATCTTATTGGTGATTGGCGTTGTGATTCGCCAGGGTTTTCAGCCAAGTATTGTAGCTACTCTTTGATGGATGTCGGTTCAGAGAAGGTGGTAGACATGGAACTGGTGCAAGTTTCAGAGACTGGGGCATCTCAAAGAATGGAAGCAGTGGGCTTCCAAAGGTGTATGGATAGAGTCATTAATGACTATAAACTTAATGTAAAAAGATTTGCTACTGACCGTCACACAGGAATAAGAAAATTAATGCGTACTAAGTACAGTTCTGTAAAACATGATTTTGATATATTTCACTTAGCGAAAAATGTCAAAAGCCAATTGCGCAAAGCGGCAAAGAAAAAGGGAAACGAAGAATTGGAGCCTTGGATCAAATCCATAATCAATCATCTGTGGTTTTGTGCCAGAGCTTGCAACAAGGACCAGGAGCTGTTGGTGCAGATGTGGTCATCTGTGGGTCTACCATGTACTAGGACAGCATGAGTGGGCAGATGATCCTAACTTACCACTATTTCAGAAATGTAGCCATGATCCACTGACAGATCTGCAGCAGAGAAAGAAAGTATGGCTCAAGGCGGGATCATCTGCCCACGAGGCACTGAAGAAGGTAGCCTTGGCTAAGCGACTTTTGAAGGACATTAAATTTCTTGCAGAGTTCATGCATACTGGTGCCCTTGAAGTTTTTCACCATGTCCTTTTGAAGTATGCGCCGAAGAGATTAGAGTTCGGTTATTCTCCAATGACAGCTCGCTTGAAGTTAGCTGCCATTGACCACAACCAGAATGTTGGACGGGCAAAGGCCGTTGTGAAGAAGCCTCACAAAGGCTCATCCGCACGAGGGGAAATACAGTACAAGAAGGTATTTACAAAAATTACGAAGAGTTGGGTGCTGAAGGCGAGGTATGAAGCCAAGAACTATGATTATGTGAAAGATTTAATGAAGGGGGTTGTAGGTCGAAGACGTACAAGGACAATTGACCCTGTGCCAGCAGCGCCTGCAAAAAATATTGCACCAACTGAAGCCCCCTCAAAAGGAGAAATGTTGAAGAGCCATGCTTCTAGGTTTTAAATTTTGTATTGTTTAAGTTCAGCATTTTCTTCTTAATTAACTTTATTTCTTTTAATCATGATTACTTTGTATCATTTGTAACAGAAAAATAAGGTGGTAAACTGTATACAAACTAATCACGTTTCTATCCTGTTATGCTTCTTTTCATTGGCATCAGCAGGAATTTTCTATCTAAACTCCAATTCATCTTTTGCTTTACAAGAAAGTGCAATATTGTTTGAAAGCCAAGGACTAGAAACTTTTCAATTAATTTTATCAGCAACTTGTTAATAAATATTTTGGCATATTTGAGCAAAAAACTATTCTGAAGATTAGATAAATTTTCACATCTATCATCATTTGGTTTGTGCAAGATAAATTTGTTCAATCATTTATCCATTGTTTGATAGTCTAATATTATTATTATATAGTTTCATTTGTGACAGAGATGTTGATTTTTTTCATTCATATTTAATTCAACTCATGCAATTTTGCAAACTCTGAGATTAGCTTACATGTTTTCACCGTTTATTTGAATAGTTGTGCTACCATTTGATAATATATTTGTGTTTGATGTTTATATTTTCTTTATCTTGACCTTGTCCTTGTGATATTTTGTGGAAATAGATTTTAATTGACAATGACAAACATTATGGTATGTGCATTTCTTTACTTGAGACATTACACCACAGGTGTTTGCTTGCTTTATCCAATTGATATGCTTCTCTGTACAAATTAAGTCGGTGAAATATTTTACAACTTATATTGTATGTAAAATATATTTTGTTTCTAACTACCATTGCTTTGGGGCATGATAAAGTCACAAAATAATTTTCAGCATATGCTGTCCTTCAAATATAATTAGAGTAAAACACATACAGTTTATTTTCTCTTTTGGGCCTTTATTCTTTGCAAAACCTGAGATCATTTACAATATAGTTTAATAGATGCCTCTCAGTATTCATTAATTTTTTGCATGAGGAATGGATATTATACAATTATGTACTATAGTTTAAAAAAAATTACACGGATATTAGCAGTCTCTTTTTTCAACCCAAAAGATCTTTGAGAAAGATTCTTTTATACACATCAATGTAATTTTCTTTAATTGCAATGATAACAATGTTTATGCTTTTTACGTGACCCGCCATGCGGGATACAAAACGTCACGGCCAAACGGCACTACCGAACCATCCCAATGTTTATGTACCTAATTCAACGTTTGCCCTTTTTTGCAAATCCTGAGCATTTTTTTAATGATTGCCCCTTATTCAGTAATTTTTTTTCATGAAAAGATGGATATACAATTATGTACTGTAGTAAACACAAAATAACACGGATATTAGCAGTCTATTTTCTCACCAAAAGGTCTTTGCGAAAGATTCTTTTAAACACATCAATGCAAGTATTATTTGTAATGATGAAATGTATCTGCACCTAATTCATTTGTTTGCACTTTGCAGATGTTCATATTTGAAAAAGCTTTGCAGTATAAAAGTCTTATTCTTAAAGAATGCTACTAAAAAGAAGTATATATTTTTTGTAACATTTAGCATACCATTGTTTAACATACAGTGCTTTTTCTGTCCCGATCAGCTGCAATAAAAGAATAACCATGAAATCTAAATTAAAAGCTTCCCATGTCATAAAAGACATACTGTACTGTCCTTTGTCATCAGTCAGTTACACAGCTAACACTTAATATGAAAGAAACCCAAATCTTCAGTTATCTTAATTCAAGAGTTTTGCATCCTTCCCTCTCATGTGAACAACTGCGATATCTTCTGATCTGCAAGAAAAAAAAGAACTCATAAATTCCTGTGATAACACAAAAATTATAACATAAAAACAAATGAATTTCATGTTTTGCAACGATGCCTCACTGTTAATTAAATTTCAATTAAAAGGAATACTTGGGCATTTTCTATTGCACCTGTTATTGCCAGCTAAATGGCATTGAAAAGGATGCAGTTCTTCTGCGTCTTGATTTACGTAAATGCAGCTCTTTAAATGTGCTGTACAGTAGAACTGATATTTAATTTTAACCAAATAATTGTTTATACAGTTCTTTGAACCCAAAAAAACTCACACACACAAGCAGGGCTATACACCATTATAGAAAATTGAAAAATCACCTTTTAATCCATAGTTAATGCCTCTTGTACTTCAATGTACCCTGAGTAGGTGTCATCTGGAAATTATGCCCTGATTCGCATGACACAGCTGGAAGGTAACACTCTCCTGTTGCCTTTTCCTAAGGGTTGACCTCTGCTTGCCCACAAATTTATCTGTCGATAAGCCATGAGTCTTTTCTGCCTGTTGAAATAAAAGGAAAACAATCATATTTAACATATTGAATAAGATGATTTTAGGATTCCATTGCTTTAATGTTGCATTGAGGTTGGCTGTTGGAAAAGTGCTCAACTGAGCTGTTGCAGCTTCAAACTTGGATGCATTCTCTGCACCACATTCCGAAGATCTTCAAAGTGGAGATACATGGGCTAAATGTGTCTTGAATGAGGAAAACTTAAACAAAACTCCCGTTGGCAAGTGTCTGGTCTTAAAATTTTAAAGCAGTATTCGATAGAGTTCAATGGTGTAAATGCTGCGTTGATTTACTGCGCATATTCGTAAAACTCTTCTAAAATCTGCAGAACTGAAAGCATGCAGGGTATATAGATTAAGTAGCAACTAAAAAACTCATTAATCATGTATTAATTTAGAAAGAAAGTCACTTTTGACTTCCTATCACAAAATCAAAAGCAAGAAAGACAGCAACATCAAAGTAGTGTAGGGTTGCCTAATCTTAATTGTTATAAATTAAAAAAAAAATTAAAAAAACTGAGCTGATGTTCATTTGAGCCTGGGCTGCAAGTGGCGGTTTCTTTTTGTATCGAAGAAATTGTTGGAAAGCAAGCTCCAAAACTAAAGTCTGCAAGCATACTGCAGCAAAGTTCGTGTCTTCAGTGACACAGGCTTCAAAATCCAGTTCATGTTGTCCAAATACCGAGTGGCAACAAGCATTCTCCTTTTCAGAAGGCATAGCTTCACATTCCCCACACAAACAATAATCTCCTTCACTTATCAGTCTCACTTTCACTTCCAACTGAGTCAGTGTCAGTGGCATTTGTTTCAGCAGCTAAATTTACCATTTCAGCTTCGGTATACTCGGGTTCAATGTTCCATTTTCAACAGAAAAATACGATATGTCTTTAGGCCTAGGGGCCTACGTACTTAACTTTGATATGCCTGGGCCTGCGGATTACACACTGAAAGAAATAATGTTAGGCTGACAAACGACTCGCCTAAGTCGTAAACAACGTTTGCTTGTTGCAAGTGGTGAGTTTTTGTTCGATTCCGTAAAAACAATGCTTGAAAGTGAAACTGAATATTCTTACCAAGTGAAAGAAACACGATCAGTACAAAGAAATATGTTTGATTTTACGAAATATGACCAATGAAAAGTTAATTCGAGGTTAGTAACTTCGTATCTTCGAGGTACTCTTCTAGTTGTTTATGGTTTTTTTTCGCGGAACTGATGACGATCTTATCGAGAGTAAGAGTATTTCTTTTCGACCGTATTTTATTCTTTTCAAGCAATGAAACAAATTATATCGATTGAAAAAGAACAAATACAACTATTGTAATTTACAAGAAAGAAAATACGCATTTATAATGATTAATAAAAATCAATGGTCACAAAGATTCTTTTTCTGCTGTAAGTTGGCAACAGAAAATCGAAAGTGAATCGAAAACGTCACTTCCGGCTTCAAAAGCGGTGGTTGAATTTGTTTTTATCAAATATGGCGGCTCCCATAAGCCTTCAAACTTTCGATCACATCTCGAAAATTATTGTATTTCGTGGAAAATGGTGTTGATTTTTCGAATCTGCATATATTTCTGTGGGTTTGTCTCCTTTAAATTAGAAAATAATTATAAAAGAGAACAATGTTGAAGCTGGAGAGAAGAGCGTTCTGGTCAGTGGATAGACTTGCCCAAGTCTCTCGTGTAGGTTTTCTCCTCATGCATTTGTCCGAATTATGGCTAGCGCGCCCTCTATTCCACCAGCGAATTTGGACTGCACGTAGAGACTTCTTCGTTCTGCGTTTGGATACGTCATAATTATAAACTTATCAGTTTATTTTATTCATCCCCGTTTTGGGATGAATATTATGTAGTAGTATAGCAAATTTAGCCCAATGAAAACACTGAATTATTGTTATGAATATTTCGAATATTCTTATGTAACAAATCTACGTCACGATCAACTAATAGGCTAGTGCGACCAAAATAACGAAAATAATGGATGTTAACCATGAAAAATCTATCATTTACGCGGCTTCTCATCTAGGAATTTCATGTGACGACCTCCATGAAGAGCAAACACGTGCAATTTCTGGAGTCCTGGAAAAGAAAGACGTTATTGTTGGCTTACCCTACCCACGGGATATGGGAAATCGTTCATTTTTCAATCGGTACCGATAGCAACAGATTTCCTTACGAAGTTAGGCCATGCATATGGCGGTACTAAGGTTAGCAGTAGCAGTACCATCAGTTATACGGAATGTGTACCAGTAGGTGATATGCGAAATGAACAAAGTGGTAGGCCTACACACACTAACGTTAGGTCTGACGTTACATCTACAATATGTGCGATTGCAATAATCATTTCGCCATTGACATCTTTGATAAAAGACCAGGTTACCTTTTTAACTGAAAAGGGATTAAAGGCAATTTACTTCGGAGAAGTGTCAGAAAATGAGAGGGGAACTCTAAGCTTGTATAACTATATCTTTATGAGTCCTGAACAATTGCTGAGTCACAATGGAATGCTTGCTCTAAGAAGTCCTGCTATCCATGAAAACCTTGGAGGGATTTTTATTGATGAAAGTCATTGCATAGCTAAGTGGTAAGTACTATCTGTTTAGAAAATGATTTGGGAGGTCGGTCAAGGCATAGTTCTTGAACAGAGCTGTATACTACAGTAAAAATGTAGCTTTATACCATCAAATAGGCCTAGGCCTAGTAGCATGGTCCCCCATGGTTTGTGCATCTAACTGCTTAAACAGTTTATTTTGAAAAGACAAATTCAAATAACATGACCATCATAATCGCTATTGATTTACCTTGAATACGATGTATCACACAAACATGACAGTGTTAAAAATCAGGAATTAAAAACCATTTCACATTGTTCGTTTGCGCAATTAATTAGTTAACCTGTAGGCTGTAGCAGACAGCTTTCTGCTGCTTTAATTAAAATTACCCTTTTTGCATTTCTTATATTATATAAACTATGCAGACAGCTTCTTCTACTTTTCCTCCTGCATTTTACAATTACTACTTACCTTAATTCATCTTTGCTGACTCCATTGTTCTTTACTATACTTGCCTTGTTTATTGTGCAGAAGTATGCACCTGCCTTCTAGATATTTCCTTTCTTATTCTAATTAAATTGCAATGATGTAACATATTGTAGTGTAACATACTGACCTTTTACTTTTGATCATTTTGGATAAGAAAGATTTCATTCTGTTCCTGTATCTGAGTCTAACAACAGCTCCTCAGTTTCTGTTCTCTTTTAGTGTTCTTTTAGCTTACAGTATTGAGTGCAGTGCCCTAGTATAAACTAGCCTACACAAGGGTTATATCTAGATTCGAGCACTGGCTCTGCTGATAATCATCCAATCACTGTGCTATGGCAATGAATATGACATTATTGAATCTGTTATCTTTAACAAGGTGAAAAAATTATCACTGGTAAAATCAACAAAACAAATGTTAAATGGATTCATAATGATGAAAAAGTAGTTGCCCTTTCAGAATGAGTGTGAAATCTGTTAATCAAGTGGGTTGCTACAGTGATTTGTGGAATAATTTTTGATGGTGTGCAAACCTATGAGTATGAGATGTTAAACTCAAAACATTCTATTAAACTCATCATAATTAACTTTGTGGCCACCAGATAACAGATTTGCATTTTCAAATGCATTTCATATAAAATTTACACTTTTCTAATAAAAACCAAAACCGTGTTAGTATTTTTTACGGCCTTTATTCATATGAGGTGGGTAACTTAATTGTTATTATTTTCTAAAATCATAATTCCCATACATTTAACTTTAGTAAAATAGTACATCATTCATTCTTTAAAACGGAATTTGTGTAATAAAAAAATCACAGCATTTCATCCCAGCAATCGTGGCAAATACACAATCAGTTCACAGACAATTTCACTGGACAATTTGTATACATACATATATATATGTAATTTATTATCCTTAATTAATAGGTAAGGGAAAAACCCATTGACTTATATACTAAATATTAGTTACTCACATACTCCATAACCTCTGACCTTAAAACTAACCATGTACCAATGATAAGACTATTTCCTACAGTAAAATTATGCTTAGAAATGATAGTCAAATTAGTTAATACACTAAGGGGAAACAACTTTTACCCCTTAACATCACATTTACACTTTCTCTTTGTTCTTTTGTCCCCTACCATATGAATGAGGCATTTATATTCAGTGTAAAAAAATATATTTAGAACTAATGTTTCATGGGGAAGAAATGAAACTTCATTCATAGGACATCATTGTTGCTCACTACATGTATACTATTCATACATGTACAGTACAGATTTTATACCTTGATATATTTGTTTTCTTTTCTGTAGGGGGATTGGCTCCAGCAAAGTGAAGGCATTCAGGTCATACTATGGAAAGATAAACAATATCAGAAAAACAATTGAAGATAAACTTAATCTACGTAATCCTGTAACTATATTAAAGTCACCAGAGAAAGTCAACATAAGTTACTCGGTCATCAAACCAGCAAAAGGCCAAGATGTGTTGTTGGTTTTTACCAGTATAATGGAGGAACTTGAAAGAAAAGAGACAGGGATTGAAAGAATTATTGTGTTCTGTAGGTCACATAAGCACTGCAGAGAACTGTACTCTACAATACTGTTTGCCCATCCAAAACTAAAGAAGTATATAGCAATGTTCCATAGCACGACAGAAGAGACAGTAAAAGAGAATGTCATCAAATCTCTTGCTGATGAACATGGAGACATACGGATCTTGTTTGCAACCATTGCATTTGGAATGGGTATAAATGTAAAAGGGGTGCACAATATTGTATACATTGGCCCTCCATCTGACTTTGATGACTACTTGCAAGAGAGTGGGAGAGCGGGTCGTGATTGTTCTCAAAGTTATGCTATACTAGTGAACTACCCAGGAAGCTCTGGGAGGTTTCAAACAGCTGAAAACATGAAACAGTATGTGAAGAATTATGTGTTGTGCAGAAGAGAGCAGATACTTCAACCATTTGGTTATACACCTCAAGATCACAATAGACCACTACACTGGTGTTGTGATATATGTACTACTCACTGCTTGTGTGGTGGAGATGCATGTAGTGATCCGACTCTGGGTAGAGGTTTCATTGAAGAAAAGCTCTGTGAGCAATTAGCAAGTGCAAAGTTAAGTGTGGGGAAGAAAGCATCACGATTTATCACAAAAGAAAACAGAGATCATATTCGT
>JAIPMN010100908.1:0-11659 GCA_020650975.1 Apostichopus californicus | reverse complement strand
GGGTATTGTTTGTTGTATATAGGGAGGATGGTGTTAGGGGAGTGGGTTATATTTCTAACTTTGAGAAGTAGAGACAGACACATAATTAAGGGATTGATGAGGAGATGGTTTCTTACATTTGTTTCTGTTATAGTTTTTGATGACATCATCCGTTATTGTTTGTTATTTGCGAGTTTATATCTCATTTATTTGACATAATGTGTTTTTGGATTTCTCTCTGCAAATTGACAAAGCATGTTTTACATTCATGAAAGGCAATGGGAGCAATGGGGTGGGGAAAAAGTCATTTCAAAATAATTAATCGTAAAATTCATGTCCTAGATAATTGCGAAAGTTGCCCACGATCCCAAACAATTGTCTTGTTCTTTCCACTCAAAGATACAAAAGAAAGTTGTCTAGTTCTTTTACACTTAATTAACAAACACCACTTCTCGTGTGTTTAAATCTAAGTGACTGGCGTTAGTGTCACAAATCTTCAATGTATTTTCCTCACGTAGGGAATGGTCACTCTACATGTTGACAGTTACGACCATACAGTTCAACCCTTATTCAACTTCGCCCCAATTCATGTATACAATGACGTAATATAAGCTGACACAAATACATTACGGTATATTTTAAAGCAGGGTTTCCTTAACTTGATCCCCCCACGAATCCCCTGTGGATGTCAGAGTTGTCCACGAACCTCCAACTTTTGGAGACACGATCTGAGTCATTATTATACTATATATGAAACGCATAACAGTGCTTCGTAAAAGATCAAGTTATTAGTGTAATATTGTAATGAACACAAAACAAGATGAAGACAGATTTATTTGTAAACGTCAAGATCAGATCAGCCCTTTTAACCAGGGAGCCCCGACACACTTTTGCTGAAAAATTGGGTGTTCCTGCTATCTTTGTCTCACTCACATTTTTGATAACTATGTAACAACTGGCATCTACCCTCTAAGGGCTCACTTCCAAAATTACACACAGCCCCCACCAGAGGGTCCCAAACATGTTTTGTACAGGGGTATAGGGAAAATGGACCTTATATTGTATTTGGTTGCATTTCTTTATCAAATACTGTATTTCAGCATCTTTGGTATTAAAATGTTGCCCTATTTTTTATATTTCATCTGAGTATACTTTCATTGCATTCCATTGCAAACATTTATCGCAGTGATTTTTTTAAGAAAACCAAGTTTGTACCAAATTTGCATCTAGTACAGATTTGCATCTGGTAACACTGTCCTGTTATTGCTGATGCCCACCAGGGTACCACAGCCAGGTATACTTCACTAGTCATCCGATCTGATGAAGTAGTTAACCAAACTAGCTTTAAGAATTGCAGAATAAAAGTGGTGTATCAATAATTGTATATTGCAAAATAATTAAATATGCAATGTGCAAGACAAAACTTGATTTTATCAATGATATTTAACAACTTTCTAGATAAGTATCCCTATACATTAGTGTGTGTAGCAGTTGTGCTATGTTAGGCTAGGCTAGCCTAACATAGGCCTAAACGTTAATGGCTAGCATAAATGCAACAACTTACAGTATGTATGTAGGTAGCAGGCAAGGATCCAGGATTTTGAGAAAGGAAGGGGTAGGGGTTTCTGAACGACAAGGCGAAGCCGAGCGTAACATCGTACTGGGAGGGGGGGGAGGGGGGAGGGAAGAGGATGCGCCCTCTCATATTTGTTTAAATATAGATGCTCTAAAGACTATGGTGCACTTGATCTGCGGGCAAGGGCGGATCCATGATTCTATGAAAGGGGGGCCAAATGTATCATATTGTGATCGCCGTCGTTGAGAGTGGTCTGAGGGAAGGGGGTCTCCCCCTCCCCATTTGAGAATATTTCGAATAATTAAGG
Source organism: Apostichopus californicus (assembly GCA_020650975.1). Taxonomy (NCBI): domain Eukaryota; kingdom Metazoa; phylum Echinodermata; class Holothuroidea; order Aspidochirotida; family Stichopodidae; genus Apostichopus; species Apostichopus californicus. The sequence goes on along the minus strand of JAIPMN010100908.1, from coordinate 9,797 downwards.
GTCCTTATATGCAATCTGCTGATAGGGCCTAGGCTATGTTTTGCAACTTTTGAAGTAAACAAATTGTTCAAGAATTTTCTTATTTGGGGGTAAGTTTTATATTTTTTAATTGAGGCAATAAAAAAGATGAGAATGTTTTAAATAATTAAGGATCCTTAGGCTAGATGCAATGTAGTGTATCTGGTGATTATCCCTTATGAGATAACAAAAAGATTTTTCCGCTTGAATAGTTCGGGTGGCCCCTCCTCATTTTTGACTGGGGGTCACTGGCGTAGCCAGGGGGTGGCCAAAGCCACTCCCAATTAAAATAAAAAAAAAGTATTCGCCAAAATAAAGGATTTTGTCTAGATGCATCTTGCAAGACCTGGGAAGTGCCATTTCCTGCGATCTACAGGTACCCTTTTTCACAAATTTCTACGTTCTGCGCAAACCAATAGTGGCGCTCTACTTAGATTCGGCCACCCCAACAAAAAATCCTGGCTACGCTATTGCTGGGGTTTAACTCCTCCAACCTCCGCTTCCTAAAGTCGTATGGGGTGGGGGTGGGCTTCTTTTGTTTTTCTTTAAATATAGATGCTCTGAGATGTACTTGATCTGCGGGCAAAGGCGGATCCTTGATTTTATGAAAGGGGGGCCAAACATATCATCTTGTGATCGCCGTCCTGGGGAGAGGTCTGAGGGGAAGGGGTGTCCACATCCCCATTTGTGCGTGATACCAGGGGCAGTGGTGTTTGGTAGAGATTGGGCGGGGAGAATTTCTGATCTGAGAGAATTTGACTGGTAAAACAGGTTTATATCCACTTTACCGTACTACCATACAAGCAAATCTCAAAGAAAAATGAGGCCTATATAAAGTGCGCAAACAAAGTTACGGCTCAAATATAATATGAGAGGTATCTGGAGCTCTAAAATCATGCTTCAAAATTTTGTTTTTGATAAAATAAATATACACAAACTAAATGAACATTAGACAACATTCAGGATTCACGTTAGTGTGAAGGATTGGACGACACTCGCGTAGGTCTAGGATATCACCTTAGCCTAGCCTAGGCCTTCTACTACTGATCCCTAAATCAATGTACTTTCTAGCTACCTGCATCAAACTCATCCCCCCTCCCCACCTTAAACAAATTGAAGGGAGGAAATTTCCCCAGTCTTTTCAATCCTAGTGTGAACCCTGGCTGCATTAGGGTTTAATAGACCCTAATAGACTCTAGTCATGTTATTAAAAAAATAGATGCCAACTGGGTTAATATTCATTCTAAGACAGGGGGCACGGGGGCTCCTGGGAATCGAGGTTCCGCCCTAGACTGTTTAGGCGAGCCAGGGTGCATTTAGTTAGTCCATAAAAAAAAGTTTTTCCGCTTGGAATTCATTTTTGTTGGTGTGTCGACGTGCAAGCAACGCCTTGCCGGTGTAGGAATATGTCAGGCTAGCCTAATTAGTGTTTCCGATAAGCTGGGCTTGACGTTACTGAGGTATAATAGCTAGGGCCTTGGTGTGACATATGGTGCAAGGCATACATGGAATGCACCCTGCATCAGGCTATTTATATCTGTGTGAGCAAGAGCCTTAAAACTACATGGATTGTAGCTTGCAGTTAATATATAAGACTCATGAGAATAGTCGACCATTAGGAGATGTGTGGGTGTGGGTAAACAATCATAGGATGAGGGTATAAGCTAGGACTGTGATCCAATTTTATTTTACATATATTTATTTGTTTCAGTTACTTGTTCACTGTTTTCATTTTTCTTGTTACAATATCTTATCTGATCATGTTAACCAAGAGGTGTTTAGGTTACCCACATGATTTACACAAAGTTGGATGAGCCTTATAAAATTCCTCTTTTGTGGCATTCTTAATTCTACTTTACATGGACATATATTGTATTACTTCACATTGTACGCTGCAAGTGCAAACCTATATAGACTTATCAGTGGCTATGTGAGTGTGTGACATAGTCGGCATAGTCACAGGGGCATGTCCCCACTCCTCCAGCGTCCCTCTTTTAAATATTGAAGCCAATTCATTCCAAATTAAATTTAAATCAAATATAACACTTTGTAGTTCTTTTAAAATATTGAATGACGAAGACATCTCTTATAGTGGGAAAGAGACACTGCTTTCCCCATCCAATAATTTGCATTGTATCCTCTTGAAATTGATCCAATCGCATACATGTATTACATTTCTGCTGAGTATCTGTTTGGCTTCGGCTACAGTTAGGCTTCATAGATTTATATCTAACATACTTTTTAGGAATAAAAAATTCAACCATTCAAACTCCAGAGTGCAGCCACAACTGTAGTGAAGGAGTAACAAATTATAGGTACTGTGTGATATGCCAAAAGAAGGAGAAACATTACAAGAATCTTCAAAACATCTCAGAGACTGGATTAATTTCTTTGAACAATGCAATTGTAGTATGTGAAGATGAAGTTGCAGGCAGAATTAGGCCAGATATGTGAAAATAATTGAAAAGTATCATCCCAAGTGGCATGGTCATTGTCTGAAAGGGTATGCAAACAACAGACGCAAGCTAGTTAATGAGCAAGGTAGTGGGATCCATACACCAAACAGCCAAAGAAAGACCCATTGTCTGTTTCATTAACTTGTATTTTATAGAGAAACAGAGTCACATATTTTCACCTTCTATGTCTTATTGGCATTACCCTGAAGATCTTTTCTGACTTAGGGTCCGATTTTGTCTGAAGTTACCTATCATGCTTATCATTGGAGGCTCTCCTAAAGGAGGGCTATAATGACACAGGCTTCCCTTACCCAATTTATTCTTAAAAATTAGGCTTTATATATGCAAACTGGCTGAGTTTTCCACCACCTCCCCCACCCCCATACTAAAAGTGAGCATATGTGACAAAGTTTGGGAGTATCACTTTTATCATTATGAAAATGTATTCCTATGTAATTTACTTTCATTTGATACCCATTATGCCTTACTTTCATAAACTTCAGTATTTAGTTTTTTTCCCACCCCGCCCCCCCTCCCCCCACGTTGCCCAACCGAGCCAATAGTGGGTGTAGATTAATATTTTCAGTAAAGGTTCAGCTCTTCAGCAGAGTAACATGTAGATTAATATTCCTTGTGGTTTTTCCTTTCATTTTATAGTCATATCTAATATTTTTTTATTCATATATCATATGAAATACCATTTTGACCTTTCCCTGGGTTCCCCTTATTCATGGGTAATATAAGAGCATTGAGGATTTTAACTCTCAGTATTGTGTAATATGGATTCCTTGTATCATTTCCTTTCATTTGATACCCACCATGCCATACTTTAAATAATCTCAACTTTTCCCCTCCCCACCCCCTGGGGTGGGGGCTGTGTGAACATTTGAGAGTGAGCTCTTTCAGGTTTTCATCAGGGCACCCTAGGCTATCATTTAAGATATAGCACATAAAAATAGCACAAGGAATAAAAAATGTTCCGGTGCTCCCTGGTTATTTATCTTAACGACGTACACGAATTTCACCAAAATCATGCAGCCTGTGTCTGTTTCATAATTCAGTTATTTAACACATGCACGGTAACGGTACTAATATGGCAACATATGCGTATGGAACGCAAAAAGAGTTTGTCGATAGGTACGACTTTTGTACATTACTAACTTATATGATACATAAGAATTTAGTTCAACAAAAAGTGCTCGAGTTCTGACTTTCAGAAACGTCTCACGAACCGCCTGGGGTGGACTCATGCACCCCCTGGAGGTTCATGCACCCCATTTAGGGAACACCTGTTTTAAAGCCTGTTGGTGAAGAAACGGATGTTTTGTATGTTTTATCAGACATATGTAGTTATATGAACAGATCAAAGTAGAAAAAAGTTCTCCCAGTGTGTATTTACTATTTATGGTAACCTATGACAATTAACAATACCACAGCTTCTTTCCAATTCTGCTATTCTGGGTACAGAGGGGAGTGTTGAGGTAAAGAAGAGTATTTTAATGCTAAGAAGGGACGTGTAATGGCGTCGAGTATGTATACTTGCTTTATACTCGTGAGGGGGTATCTAGTGCCTAGAAAGTAAAGTTAATGTTTGCAGTGATAGAATTCATGAATTCACGCGGTTGGAAAAAGGGAGAGGGGTGGAAGTGGTGAGTATTGGGTTAATATTGAGCTGCATCAATATGAATCTTTCTAATTCTTTAGATGGTAAGTTTTAATGACCTTGCATGGAGTTGTATTATTTTTGCATAATTGGATTTTTTAAACAACTATCAATTGTTTCTAATTTAAATGTTAAATTTGGCTTAATGTATATACGGTCGAATGGTCTGATGGTAATGATTACTTAACAATAATTTGTAAGTTATGTGTGTGTACGAACGTTTCATTTCATTCAATGCAGGAACTTATAAAGCGCCTAACAATAGTCCACGTTTCTACGAACTGTGTTGTTACTAAACAAAAATGCTGTCATTATATTTTATGTCAATTAACGGAATAATATAAAGCCCATTTTGTTTAAAATCATATCATTTTATCCAGATTAAATAGTTAAGACCCCGCACCAACGTTGCTTTTCCTACAGTTATTATAGTTGATCCAATTAGTACATACATGTATTACTACATCCAAACAAGCCGAGGTTAGACAACATTCCTGCCGTGAATAGCCCGCTACAATCGACTCCCCTTTCCGATAGCTGCAGACTATCATTTACATTCTGACTGAAATTTATGATAATAAAGATGTTGGTTGTTACCTTTTTCTTTGCAACTTTGCAACCAATTTTTCAACAACTCACAAGACAATATGTTAGGCACCGAATATGTTGTGTTATGACATGCTTTTGGTTTCGATGAATATCGTAACCTTTGCAGTCGTGATGGCGTATGTGTGTGTGCGTCTGTGACGCCCAGCTTGTAAACACGGTATCTCAAGAAGGGAAAGTTGGACCAACTTTATGTTTGTTGTGTAGATGTACCAGATTGAGTACAATAAGCTTATTGTTTTCTGTGCAGGTTAAAGCTCATTCAGGGTCACTAGGGGTCAAAATGTGGAAACCTTGTAAACACAATATCTCAAGAAGGGACGCTTGGGCAGATTTCATATTTAGTGTGTATAAGTACCACATTGAGCACAAAAAGCCTATTGTTTTCTGCGGAGGTCATCTAGGGACTCTAGGGGTCAAAATGTGGAAACCTTGTAAACACAATATCTCAAAAAGGAAAGCTTGGCCAGACCTCATGTTTAGTGTGTATACGTTCCACATTGAGCACAACACGCATATTGCTTTTTCTAGAGGTCTAAGTTCATTTAGGGTCACTAGGGGTCAATATGTGGAAACCTTGTAAACACAATATCTCAAGAAAAGAAGCTTGGGCAAACCTAATATTTGGTGTGTAAACGTACCACATTGAGCACAATGAGCCTATTGTTTTTTTTTTGGAGGTCAAAGGTCATTTAGGGTCACTAGGGTTACAATTGTCAAAACATTGTAAACACAATAGCTCAAGAAAGGAAGCTTGGGCAGACCTCATATTTGATGTGTAGAAGTACCACATTGAGTACAGAAAGTATGGCATGGCATGCAAAACATTTACTTTACTCCCCTCTTACCTGTCTCTCCACACTAACACATCTTCCTAAACAAAATATCGTAAGGGAAGCTTGGACATATCGCACATTGGTATGTAATTGTACCACCTTGAGTACAAGAAGCCTTAATGTTGTGGGCGGAGGTCAATGGTCGTTTGAGTTCACCAGTGGTCAGATTGTTGAACCATGTTTTACACAATATTTCAACAAGGACTGATGTCATATTTAGTATGTTGATGTATCTATCACATTAAGTACAAAAAGCGTGTTGTTGAGGTGAATGGTCATTTCAGGACAGCCTGTGTCATTATGAATTGATTGTTTGTCACATCGCACAGCTTTTCACCGTATTACTAATATCGAGTATGTTGTACACCCTCGTTATACATTACGTCAGCTTCATGCAGAGAATAGGTGAATGTTACATCATCGAAACCACTATGCATTTTTGCATTCTGGTTTTGTATTTAACTTAGCAGCCCAACAAATAGCAATAACAATTATGTTTACAATCTATTAAGATTTGCCAGGAATAAATAATTTAGACCCCTCTCCCTGGTTATGCCTTCAGTGGTTTTAATAATTAATTTCCCCTTTTGCATATTTATACATAAATGTATTACAACGTTCAATCTAGCCTATACCTGACACTTTTCTGCCGTGACTTGCCCGCGACAGTGGACTTCCGTTCCTGGGAGACACACAGGCAGTACGTACGACACATCTCATACTACATCAAACACAGCTAGGCCCTAGAAAAATGTGGCATATGGCCTTTACTTGTGATTAATGTTATAATATTGACAAGATAAAATTATTTGCTTTAATCTAGTACTTTGAAACAAATGATCAGTCTGAGAGATAGTATTTAGAAATCTTATCCCATCAGATTGGTTTATCAATAGACTCTTAGCAACCAAATTATTCATTTTTGATTAGAATAATGAGCCAACTATAAATAAAAATATACATGAAATGTTTAAGCAAGAGTGACGATTTCAGAAAATTGTGAAACAAATTTAAACCAGTTTAAACAATGCCTATCATAATCTGAAGATTGCCTATATATATTTCACCCATATTTTCCTATCTTTGTATGTTTTTGTTGTTATCTTACATCACTCAACCAGGATCCATTCAATCCCTACAGTGATCGAATATACATCACCGTTATTTTACTGTAATATGTCACAGTATTTAGTAGAGTGAGTAACATCAAGAATGAATAAGTACTAACAATGAAGGCTTCTTGGTTTACATAAAAATCAAAACGACATTTCAAATTCATTTACTGTATGATTCTGGCACAATTCATTAACCCATTTAGCCATGTGTTTATTTGAAGGAATATATATATATATATATATATCTGATTAACGTACAAAGATAGAGCCAGGAATCAAAGCTACATTGTAACTCCCGGTGTTACAACATAAACAACATTGTCCTGCTGATTATCTCCGATTCCAAGTGCTTACGATACTTACAATGCACGCGGCGTATGCGTAAGGCATATAGTTCTACATGATTCACATTAATTACACCTACCTTCAGATATCATTATAACATCAGCAAATCGTAAACGAAATTTTGGCTTAAAAGACGTAAATCCAGTTATATGTCCCAGAGAACGACTGACACACTGACCGTACACACTGAATGATACAATGATGGCAACACAATATGTAACTATACGTAGATTACTGTATACGCTCAGGATTGCGTATGCTTTGAGAATAGGTGTTTATGGTTGAAATGTAACACGAGAGAAAGCTTCCTTTGAATTTTTTTTTTCACTTTTGTAATATTCAAGCTGCGATTTTAGCTCACCAAATTTGACTTGATAAATATCCAGGTTTTTCTGTTGGTGTGTGCGTGGGGAGGGGGGAAGGGGGCTGTTAAGGTTAAGTGTAGGTCCAGTGAGTGTTATTGATTACGTTAAACGGTGTTTTTGAGCTAATTGCTGTGGAAGTAAATAGTTAGTTTATGACATATAAGATAAATTATGGACACCGTTGTAGTGCATTACATACAATAGTGACAGTGTCCTTTATACTAATTTGACACGTAACGTGGCGTCAACAACAATAATCAATTTGAACGCAATATGAGTTCAACATCGTTATCTTGAGAAGGAAATTTCAATGTGTTATATGTCGACATTGAGTTGATTCTATCATTGCTGTCTGTGGTTGTCAACTATAATTTCGTCAAAGTAAGGAATGTGCACATTGTAAGAGCTATATCTCCAGATGGTGTACATATGATCGCACATCGCATGTTATGTACATGATTTGCAAATACGTTGGTATTCAGCAAGTGCTGACGGTCTTGGCCTACATCTGACTTTGCGAGAAATGCTTCCTGTTATGTTGAAATCATGGTATGACGAAATGTTTGTTATTTATACCTGGTTTCTTTATTAGTGATTGTTTTCTATATAGCTATTAAACAGGTTATTTCGTAAAAAGTTACTTACCTGATTTTTCGATGCAACATCTAGTATTTGCAGCGTAGATCTCTGTAGTAGTTTACTATCTTCCTTCCCAATGTGTGTTGCTTTAGTCGAAACTAAATCAGAAACTGATTTTATAAATCTGTCTGTTTTATCTTCCTGTTCTAGCATGCACAAAATTGCGAACTTTGTACTGTCTTCTTTCTGCTGCAGGTATCGGATAATTTCCTCCCCGGCAGTTTTGTTAAGTCCACACGCAAATCTGTACAAATACTGCAGGTCAAAAGGATCTAATTTTTTCAAAAGTTTGTCGATACGAGCAGTGTATCTACATAATTGTTTTGCAACGTAATGTGCAGCATACCACTCACAAACAGTTTTGTGATAAAAGTGAACCTCTGTTTTGTACTGAATATGGTTTTGTGCTTTTGATGTATCCGCGATATTTAATACTTCTTCTTCCACGAATATTCCAATACGAAGATACTGATGGTAAAACTCATGTCCTAGCTTATTGCGAAGCTGCTCACGGTTCCAAACAAGTTTCTGATTCTTTCCACTCAAAGCTTCAAATGCGATTTTGTCTAGTACTTTGTGTTCTTTTTCTAATAACTCAAAGTTTGTGACATTTTTGTCTTTCATTTTATTCTTCATGTGACTGTGAAAACAAGATATCATATACCGGACAAAACTAGTTACAGAATTGAATGTTAAAGAATGCTCGTCTTCGCACGTCATGTGCGCAAACATAACAAAGAATAGAGGAACCTGACAAAGGTCATCAAGAACCGGATTTTCTTCCAATTTCCTCAAGAGCTCGTTCACTGCCTCTCCGCAATTTCCAACAACAGCCTTTTCAATATATTTTTTCCGCGCCTCTTAACCGAACCCTGTAAGCCGTACACGGTCGGAATGAGGTGCAAAATCTGTTGGTACACAGGATGGTCTTGTCGTTAGAATGACGTTAAACCCCTGAAACATGTCTTTCTTCATGATGTGATAAATGTCTGTTTCAGTACTTTCTTGATCGGGATACTCATCGAAGCCATCAAGTAAAACCAACACGGAGCTCATGTGATTCAATATTTCTTTTATATCTTCCTCACTTATATCTGAATCCCTAGGTAGAATGAATTGTCTGATCGCAGTAAAAATCGATTCGACTCTTCTAAGTTGCCTTAGACGTAAATATATAATAACGTCTACACCACGTGATGAGGTCTTAGAGTGAGATTTGCACCAGTCATAAAGTAACTGTAAAGTCAACGTTGACTTGCCGTAGCCAGGTTCACCTTCAAGAATCTGTCGCTTTGTCTTTAAACAGTTTTCTTTGACTAATTCTTGATAGGATGACAATTTATCCCACTGTGCCTGTCCTCCAGATATACCTGTCATGTATTCAATACCGCCCTCAACAAATACCTTGTCCACGCAATACATCCTATCTTTAATGTAGGGTATTGGTTGCACAGAATCGTAAAATATTTCATACTTTGCTTTTAAATGTTCGATGAAACGCTCAGCTTTTCCTGTGAAAAGAAGAATCATGGTTAGCAATATATATGATGAGTTTCAAATATATAACTCGTTATTAATTTTAAATAAAATGTATCAAACTAAGATAAACTAAAATAAGATGTAACAAAGATATCATTTGGTAGAACGACATGACAAGTATCATTAAAATATCATCCACCAGAATATAGTGTGTGTATAGGCCTATGTGTACCAAACGTTTAGCTATAATGTACAGAATGTATAATGTATATATA
>JAIPMN010100900.1:0-10664 GCA_020650975.1 Apostichopus californicus | reverse complement strand
CGGCTTGAAATTTCTCAGAGTCGCTTTTGGAAGAGACCTCAGAATACAATTTGGTGTCATCAGCAAACTTCTTAGCTTTACACAAAATATCTCCGTCGATGTCATTTATCTAGTATTATTTACAGTATATATTAACCAAGATAATATTTTTCTTCTGATACAGTCGGCAAACAGATTTTTCGGCATAACATTGCGTAACCTAGCTATTATACAAACAACGGTCATTAGTTTACCTTTATGTGTGATCGTTATTGCGGAAAACTTAGGCTTAGCCTAACATAATTAAAACCTACAAATGTAGGCTAGGTGTAATTTATATACAGCGAAAGGCTTCTCATTAAGCGATACATTCTAGCCTATAACGCTAGATTACGTCTAAGTAGGCTATATTTAAAAAAAATAGTCACTTCAAATACTTGCGAAATCAATTATGTACAACTGTCAATCCTTAATAAGAAAAACAGGTACATACCTCTTTAGCAAATTTGTATCTGCAAGGATTTTCAAAAGATTAGATCAGGATATCCGAGTTGTAACGCGGAGTTGTAAGAGTTGTAACGGACTACGAAAGCGACCGCTTTTCAAATTAGCTGCTATATCTGAGGACACTGAGCATTGCGGTTTAGCGATTGGATGCCAGTTATACTAGACTCGTTCGATCAGTGAAAAATGTTTTCTGAACTGTTTTCTCTCAACTACGCTGAATTGTTAAATAATAAATACTTCTTTGGATAGTTGAAATTTATTAAAGTATTTGGAAATCGCTTATTACGTTATTGTTTAATATTTATTTCAGAATTTGAATTTGTTGAAAATATTATTCTGTAAGTGTTCCTGTAGTTAAGGGTATTACCCGCCCATTTTGCCCAAATGCTTGTCAACATTTCTTCATGCAGTATCCGTCAGACTCGTTTTTTCCTTCAAATATTATGTAGTGTATGATAATATATATAACATTGGATGGTAAGCAAAGAATTTAATTACTTTGAGTTAGCTCAATCTTTAATTACCTTATTGTTATTGGAGAATATAGGTTTTAGGAAAAATATTATTCTGTTTGTGCCAGTGTGGTAAGGTAATTTCCCGCCAATTTTGCACAAAAGCTATCAATATTTCCTTCGGCGGTACTGCTGTCGGCATTCCGCTGGACTTACAAGCCAGCTGTAATATCTATCTGTCCGTTAGCGGACCACCAGCGGTTGCCTAATTACGTATTAGCCCAGCCACACCTAAACCAAATCCAAGTATTCTTAATTTTTCTCTCCACAGGAACAAATATATACAAAAAGCACAGGAAAAATTGTTAAAACTAAACTTTCATATAGAGACGTAAGATTTTGGACAGACCCGACGGTCAATGTGTATGTGTGCTTGTGTAAATTGCTCAATGACTTTCATAACATACTATTTGTGGGAAATTTTCTACGGCGTTATAAGCTGTCGATCTGCTGTCGGAATTCTGCTAGGAGTATATCCAAGCAAAAATGTCTCTCTGTCCGTAGGCGGACCTCCAGCGCGTAACCACCGGCTTTTTTACGACGTCGATAGGCTGTTGGTCCGCTGTCGGCAATATGCTGGCTTTTTCCAAGCAGCAATGTCTATCGGTCCGTTGGCGGACCTCCAGCGTTTTACCGCCAGCGTTTTTACGCCAGCGGACCGCCAGTGTGATGCGTACTGGGATGTGAACATATACAAAGATAAATATCCCAGAGGGTCATTTGCCATCTGCGATGCACATTAAACACTAAGTTAACATCATATCTCATGTTACATGCAGTAGTAGAATAAAAATAAGTTCCTTTACTGTAACTTGTTCCGCCGTTGCAACAGCAAACATAACTTGAACACTGCTATAATGACAATCTACTAGCCTAGCCTCGGCTCCTAGAGAACAGACTCCTCTTATTTTTCGGAACGGTAGGCGGAGAGAACATTGTATATTTACTCCTGTAGTCCAACCATCTCATTTTCTATAGTAATCAGTGGTCTGACCAATGTCGAAAGTCAACCTCCAGCAAGTTCAAGTGCTATGCACGTTTTCTTCCACAAACAGCTGGGTTTTGGCAGTGTGTGGTGCTTGTTACATTGTCAATTCTTTTGTTCGAAATAAGTATGAAAACAACAAAAATAACACCCGCTGTTTATGTACAGTCACTGATATCCTGATTTTAGTTTAGTGATTTTGCTGATTTATTTAATATCAGTCATGATCTTTGGTGATCATTCATCATTCACTTAGGCTATTACAAAAATATTTATAGTCACCAGGGACCTAACTACTACCATTTGACTTGACTGTACAAACTAGATACAACTTCCAAAGGCCGACCTATACTTAACTGTATACAGGCATATACACTAAGCCTACTGGCATACTGCATTACAAATAGCCTATAGATACAAAATTGTGCACTAATTCGACACAATAGTCATACAAACAAAATAAACTTGATGCCTGATAGCTTTAGCCCAGAAAAAGTTACCTGTGAAGCTTAATCATTATTCAAAACGAAATGTTATTCATCTTGGTCCCTAGGGAAGTTCATTGTCCACACCAACCATGTCATAGACTGCCCCCCCCCCCCCTCTCCCCCCTAATTAAATCTTAGACTCAGCTGAGAGCTGATCACTCAAGTGTAACCAAGCTGAAGAAGTGAACAATAGCCTTGTGAGCATACCCCTTCATGACAGCGATTAGATTTGGCAATGGTCCCTTATGAAATAAGTTTAACTAAATTTCTGTTTTATTGCAAGGGTTACAGTAGGTGTGAAAACAAGGCCTTGTTTACATACGAATGAGTTTCGTATTAAGTCCGCTTGTGAGATTAACATACTGCACAAGGGTGAATAGGTCATATCAGCTGTTTACATTTTCCCATTTGCCAGCTGCCACAAGTGCTGTACTAATTAATTACTACTCTGTACACCACTGCCCCACAATATTCAATCATAGCTCACTGTATTCAAAGCACTCCATATCACTATCATTACCACTATACACGTTTAACCAGATTCAAATTCCTTCCCAACTCTTCAAATGGATGAGCGAATGATCTTGCTAGTCAGTGTTTTACTGCTGATGTCATATTTGCAGTTTTACACTTGCAGGCGTAATTTCCAGTCAATTCTTTGACTTCACAAATCTTTCTCATCTGCTTATATTTGTCCCCTTGCAAATCTTTTGTGAGAATATCCACCACGGTCTCTTCTGTTCTGCAATATTCAAGCTTCATGTTTGAGCTCTGATCTTGTTGGTGGATAAAATGGTATTCTACGTGCTTGGCTATTCCATGGAACTATGGATTTTTCACCATGTGAACGGAAGAATAGTTATATTCAAAGATGACAGTAGCAGAGGTAGATTCACTTTTTAAATAGGTGTTTAGTCTCTGCAACCAAAGTGTTTCTTATGCAGAACTCACCAATGCCATGTATTCGGCTTCCGCAGTAGAGAGTGCAACACTCGTTGCTGTCTGCTCTTCCAACTGACTGCAGTTCCACTCATCTGGAACAAATAACCTAAGGTTGACATGTGGTCATCAATATTTTCTGCCCAGTCAGCATCTGAGTATCCAATGAAGTCTTTGAGCCATCTTTGCTGTACATTAGAGCAAAGTTTAGGGTACCTTCAAGAAAATGCATAATACGTTTGATGACAGTACAGTGCTGCTGGGTTGGATTGGTAATGAACCTTGCCACACTGCTCATGCATTTGGTCTTGTCATAGTTGATAGGTACAGCAAACTGCCCACAGCAGATTAGTACAGTCCTTGATCTACACCATGCCAAGGAATATTGAGTTCTTCTATAAACTTCACTTCAAACTGATAGACGAGAGATGACTTGTTCCATTCGTTTATAACTCTTTCCAGCCAAGAGAATATCATCAACATAAACAGCAATGATAAACAACTCTCCTTCTGAGGCCATGTAAAGGCAGGAATCACATTGGGGTGACTGCTTCAGTCCATAAATGCTTTGTTTAAGTTTGCATAGAAGGTGTACTTGGCCATTGACGCCAAAACCCTCTGGCTGTTTCATATGCACAGGTCTCTCTGAGGCTGCCATTTAAGAAGGCAGTTTTCATGTCCATCTGATGCAGCTTCAGTCCGTTCTTCACTGCTAAAAGCTGTGGCAGTTCTAAGTGATTCAAACTTGATCACTGGGCAAAAGGTTTCACCATTCTAAATTCCAAATGTCTCAAAGAACCCTGCTGCCACAAGTTGAGCTCAGTACCGTTCAACTGAGCCCTCAGCACCAGCCTTGACTTTGAACACCCACTTGTTGCCAACTGCCTTTCGTTAATCCATTGGCAACTCCACCAATTAACAGACATCATTGTCATATAGAGATTTCATTCCCCTTGCCCATGGCTCTGTGCCATTTGGACTCATCTGGGCTAGGTACAGAAGTGCTTCTGTCACAGTTGTTTGATTTTCAACTTCTCATCTGCAAGGGCAGCCCGTTCTCCATAATGACGGGGTTGTCTTCTTCCCCTTTCCGATTGTCATAACTTTCAGTGTACATCATCAGCAACTGGTTCTTTGTCACTAGAAAAATGAATCATTATGTACTGTTTTTCTTTGTGCTCATCGGGCTCCTTCTTGACCACATAGCTTACTTTCTTGAACAGAACATCTTGACTGTAAAAGACTCTGTTAGTTGAGGATCATACAGCCAATATATCCCTTGTTTCCGTTCCATAGCCCAGGAGAATACACATCCATGCCTTTGAGTGGAGTTTCTGTTGCTCATCTTTGGCTACATGAGCATATGCGATACACTCAAATATTCAAAGGTAGTCAATATTTGGTTCTCATCTGTCCAAGCTTCAAATGATGTCATTCCTCCGACAGCCTTTGTTTACGTCACCTCTCTTTTAGCTGTCTCCCACTCCACATCTGCACTTTCTCGTTTATAGCTAACTGCACATTGGAACGTTTTACCACTGCGCCCTTGCTCCCTTTTCAACTACTGCAACTCAACTACAAACATAGCTAGAGGTTACTCTAAAACTAACTTCTAGCTTACAAACAAAATGTGTCTGCTCTTGAGTAAATGAAACCCTTCTGTCAACATATAATTACATAACATTCAAATTAGGAGCATTTGCATATAAAGTATACCCAGTGGCAGAGCTAGGGGTATTGGTCAGGAGGGGCGAGAATGGCCTGTAGGGGCGCTTTCGACACTATCTAAGCGGAGCACCACCATTGGTTGGCGCGTAGCGTACAGAATTTCTATGAGTAAAGATTCTCCCTAGATCGCCGGAAATGACCCTTTCCGGGCCTGGCTAATTTGCAGATAAATGAAGAATAAATAGGTGTCATCGCCAAATTACACCGACAAATGTGACAAATGTCAATAAGTAGATGAGTGCGCAATAAAAAAGTCAATAATTGCGAATAAGTAAAAAGTGGTAAAGAGCTGAAAAGGGCGCCAGCAGTCCATTTGAGTCCGTCAGGGGGGGCATCCGCCCCCTGACTGTATGGACGCTCCGCCACTGAGTATACCTAATATGCGATGTCATTTCATCACTACTCAACAGTACCAGCCCTTTCTTGAACAATTGACAACCTATTTAAAATGAGAGCTAAAAGCTTGTATGTTCATATCAGAGGGTAAACTCTGGGATCACATGTATGCCTGCATGTTTTATATGGCTAACAGGAACTGTTTAGTTATATTTAACAAATTTACACAATATAAAATGCCCTACTGTAGTTCAGGTAGGCATGTGGACATGGCACTCCTGCTCCCTTACCTTAGTTTTACCTTTCTATAGGTCTCAGATATCTTAGGTCTTAAATTTGCAGTCACCAAAATCTCACTTTAATTTTTAATATCTTCAAAACAATGGTGCAGAAATCAAAGCAACAAGGTATCTATAGGCTCTACCCCGGTAGTGCAAGGTAAAGAAGAAGAGATCAACTATGCTCTTGCTTATAGTAATTAAACTTGGTGCATAATGAATCCGGATGCTTTAATATTACAGAAATAAAAAGGTTTATGTGAATAACAATTTAATTCTCGTCAATTTTTAAATAAGCAGAATTTAGTAACTATTTACATTCTGTGCAAACACAGAAATTTTGAACAGACACATGCTGCCATGAGTCATAAAAGATATCATATAGTTCCTATAATGATTTCATTCAAAGAAGTAAAATAGGCAGCCATGTGCAACATAAGCTTTATCAAGACAGAGCCATGCACGGCGGTACATCTTTCATCAAATGAATATCTTGCCAACACAATAATAGATAACAGCTTAAGTGAAAAAAAGGTGGGAATTTGCACAGTTGCATGGAAGTTCTCACTGTCAAAGGTTTTGCAAAAAAATTTGATCTAGAAAGCGTTGAATGGATTCTTGCCAGTATATTTACACAAATCCTATTCAGTAGGTAGGTGATGCTGACCTTTTTTGTATAGTCCTTTTTTGTATAGTGCTGGTAATAGAACTGAACAATATACCACCACTAACTACTGTGCAACCACCACAAAAGTACATTGTGTAAAGTATTTCAGGCATGTCGATCAAACCTGCCCATAGAAAGGCAGTCCTCAAGTTCACTGAGCATTAATAAGTTGTTTACTTGATAGCATAAACTCCCCCAAGTACTGCGGCGTGAATAGGTCATTTCCCTGTGGTTTGCCGTTGCCACAATTCATTTAAAATTTGAATACAGTATAAGCGATAAGTGAACGTCCTGGCGCAGTGGTGTACGGAGTAATACGTAATTTGGTACGTACTACGGATCCGTACACCACTGCGCCATGACGTTCAGTTATGGCACATAAATAGTATACTGTATTCAAAACTCAAACCCAATCCATACCACTTCACAAACCCTTCAAATGGATGAGCAAATGATCTTGCTAGTCACTGTTCTACTGCTGATGTGTAATTTGAGGCTAATCCAACTTCAAAGGCATTTAATGTTAGGCAGTTGCGGAGCTAGGGGTATTGGTCAGGGGGGGGGGGGCGAGAATGGTCTGCAGGGGCGCTTTCGACACTATCTAAGCAGAGCGCCCCCACAGGTTGGCGCGGAGCGTACAGAAATTTTTTGAGTAAGATACTCCCTAGATCGCTGGAAATGACCCTTTCCGGGCCTTGCTAATTTGCAGGTAAACGAAGAATAAATAGCTGTTAGAGCATTTTGTCAGAAAATTACACCAACAAAATGTGACAAATGTCAATAGGTAGATGAGAGCGCAATAAAAAAGTCATTAATCGCGAATAAGTAAAAAGCTGAAAAGGGCGCCAGCAGTCCGTTTAAGTCCGTCAGGGGGGCATCCGCCCCCCCCTGACTGTATGGACGCTCCGCCACTGATGTTAGGTCTAAAGACCTAGTAAGGTCTATGCATAGGCTATAGTGTAACTTCATTATAGGATAGGCCATACGTTATGGTTTTAGCCTTTAGTAATTGCCGTTTCAACCGATTCTAAATCATCCGTTTCGAAATTAACATAAAATTACCAATTTGACCTCTTCAAAAACCTGTGAGTTTGGAGTCGTTAGGCAGTACGTGCTTTGGTTAAGAAAGGTAATACACTGATACTTGAACAAACAAGCACAACATAGGAATGCCTCACTGATCTGTACACTAAGACAGATTGGTGCCGTAGGCCTATTGCACGTTCAAAAATATACCCGCCAAATTGCAACTGGATAGAGCGGATATTATAAATTGACCGGAAAATCTTGGTTCACCATAAGTCCGCGACCGTTCACATTACAATTATTAAGAATGCAAGAGGGATTGAAGAAACCCTGAAAG
Source organism: Apostichopus californicus (assembly GCA_020650975.1). NCBI lineage: Eukaryota > Metazoa > Echinodermata > Holothuroidea > Aspidochirotida > Stichopodidae > Apostichopus > Apostichopus californicus. The sequence goes on along the minus strand of JAIPMN010100900.1, from coordinate 2,882 downwards.
GAGGAGTATTCTTAAGAGTGCATGCGGGCTTGAAGTAAGAGTACACAAGCATTCACACTAAGGGAATTATAATCGTCCTTGTGGACTTGAGGTACGAGTGCGTTATTTCTTAAGTGTGAACAAGGCCTAGGATTCATCATACGATCGTAAACACAAGTGTTTGATCTTCTACTTTCCTGTGTAAAAACAAATTTGGCTTGACCACTGAGATAGTACACTTTGTGTTTATTCATGAATTTGTGTAGAGTAGCATTCAGTATGGCTAGCATTCTAACTGCAGGGTAGATATTCAATCTTGACTGTTTTTGGCCCAAAACAGGGGACTAGGATGGTATTTGCTTTAGGCAGGGAAGATCGCCATGTGTAAAAATGTAGTGTGGGATGAGATACTGATATATACACAAATGTAAATCTGTGCAATCAGTTAAGACTGGCCGTTGAGTTTACTGAAATCTTCATGACTGATAACATTCTTTAAGTGTTCATATTTCATGCACTGACTTTTTGGTACAAATAACAATGGTTAGCTATGCAATCTAAACGGTGTGTATGTGCATGTATGTGTTTGTGGTATATGTCTTGCTCATAGCATGATGAAAGACAAGATGAATCTCTTTTTGGCATACAGTTACCCCATAACGAGTAGATAAGTTATAATATGGCTAGTAATTTCAAATAGAAAATGCTTAGATGCAACTTACAAGGCCTGGGAAGTGCCATTTCCAGCGATCTTAGAGGCATTTTCGGCCAAAATTTTATTGAACGCTTCGCGCCAAACCATGGTGGCACTTAGAGCTTACTGTTTGCCTACAGGCTTCGCCTTACATCACGGATAGCATGTTGTATGTTTAAATAGATTTGATTATCAAAAACTTTGTAATAAATCAAGGAAACCATGTTGTATGTTAAAGATTTGTACTGTAGAACCTTTGTATTTCCAATACTTTATGAAGAACAAAATGTATGAAAACAAGAAAGAACAAAATGCAAATTGATTCATCAATGTTATAATATATTCCTGTACATTTTAGAATGACCAGAGAACATGCAAATTGATTCATCAATGGTTACTGATATGTTTTCCACTCCTTTACATTTTAGAATGTCCAGAGAACATGTGGAGTCCACCTGACTGTACTAATACATGTGAACCTTGTATTAACGGAGGAGATTGTTCAGATTTAACTGGTCTGTGTCTTTGTCCTCCTGGATTCAGTGGAAACAATTGTGAAAATAGTAAGTTTTTTTTATTGATCATGCATCTTTAGTGGTTGTTGCCAAAAACCAAGATCATGGTGTTTATTTGTTTCACCAGCTCACTAACAGCTGGTGTCAGGAAATAACATCAACATTTAAAGACAATTACAAAGAACTAAAGTGTCTTTTGAATTTTGCTTAATCTTATAGCTGTTCATGGTAAATGGTCTCTGGTCAGATTAAGTAACTGATCTGGTATTTGTTGCCAGAAATCTTGTGGACATTTATTCTAAATTACCTCTTATCAGTGCAGGGGAACTCAAAAAGTGGCAGATATTATGGATTTAGGTACCTTTACCCCTACCTCGAAAGTGATCACCAAGGGTAGCAGGATCAGTGTTCAGGCTGGAAGATAAGGACAGCCATTGTAAGGCAAGAGACAAAACACAATAAACAATATCTCCTAAATGCACAAAATTGAAAATATATTAAATTGAATTGTGATGCATAATGTTATACATGGCTAACATAAAATCCTATCAAAGCAAATTCAAAGCTTCCTAATTACGCAAGGGGCAACACTCTCAGTCAATCATTTGAAGATCCGCCTTTAAGTAAATGTTATGGCAGTTCATGGCAGTATTAAACAGTATCAACAGTCTGCATGTCTTTGGTCAGATTGTGTTAGTTGACTGTTGCCAAGGTTACCTTGATCAGTATTAATCCTGTTATCATGTTTTCATCACCAGTTCATGGCAGGAATGTCTTTGGTCAGAATGCTGAGTATAAATGTGATGATTCTGGTGATGACCATGCTGATGGATGTCAGGGTGCAATCATCTGTTATCCTGATCCCCTTGGCTGTTTCTGTCCTGCTGGCTATAAAGGACTAAACTGTACAGAAGGTATCAATAATACTTTGTTTATAAGAAAGTATAACAAACAGATTGTTGAGTCGATTAGAATAGTCACCAATACAATTGCTTAGAGTAAATGATAGGCTGTAGATACAGACTCTATATCGATGAGGTCTTCCTTTCTTTGTATCATTCTTTGGAAACATTAATGTTTATCATATTAGTAAAACATGTGTGATCTGCTCTCAAAAACTGTGGTTTACAACACTTTTGGCATATGTACATCAAGTTGGGTTATCTGGTAAGCTATATGTGTTGATATGAACATCAATGTCATATTACTTAATTTATACACTGTAGGTTTTTTTTCTGATTTGGTTTCTTTGTTGTTGAAATGTGGTAATAAATAAACTGAAATTGTGGTCCTGACAGTGAATTTGCTCTTTATCTTTTAGTTAAAGAAGCTGCCCAAAAAAAAGATATTACATTCATATTGTTAAGTGATAACATTGCATTTTATTATCCTTTTCTATCTGAATTAAAGAGTCGTAAAGAGGTAAGGAGCTATACCCGTATATCTTTCAACAATAGTTTCAATGGTGTTAGTGGTGTCATTTTTCAATAAGCTCTATTTGTGGCTTCTGTTTTTGGTAGAGACAGCTTCCTGATATTTGAAATAAGGGAGATCATCCAATTATCCATTCTGTAAAATTGGAGAAAAATGTCACTTTTATGACTAGGTACTGTACCTTGTAGGAAGTTTGTTGACTTTCATTGATAGTATACATTCTATCACTTTGCACATTACAGGTCTCTCAGAAAGATTAT
>JAIPMN010100893.1:0-17395 GCA_020650975.1 Apostichopus californicus | reverse complement strand
ACACTATAATTAAAATTACTAAAATAATTTACACTATAATCCATAATTATTACATTCTAATCATTTACAATATAATTATTTACACTATAATTAAAATTAATTTACAATTGAATCTACGACAAAACAGAATAAAAAAGTTTCAATTGAGCACACACAAAACTTATGATGATGATGATTTCCCTCTCAAATACAGGTATTGCTAAGAACTAAAAGAGCTCTATTGTTTTGAATTTCTTCGCAGTAAGCAGTGGTGGTGCCAGCTTTGAAGATTTTGGGGGAGGGGGAAAATTGATTAGATGAAAATGGTCATAACTTATTCGTCTGACCTACCATGCTGGAGGTGGCCAGGTCATAAAAATGACAAACTTCTATATTACTTTGATAAGTTTGAATTGGTCATGTGTGATTTCAACAAACAAGAAAACCATGCGGTTTTGAGATTCCTTGACATCTAAAAATTAAGTTCATTATGTACAATTTTTAAGAATTTGCTTTAAACCCTACCACCCCTTAATGTTCATCATGACATCGGCATTAAAATGACATGCCAAGTATGACCTCAGCCCACGTTGACACTAATGAGAAAATGTGACTTTCAGCTATTAAGGGCAAAATTATAATTGGCCACACCCCTCATTATTATTAACAAGATTAAATTTCCTACCACCAACCCATGTATCTACGATCCTACCCAATACTATAAAACAAGATTTTATAGTATTTTGAAAAACAAGTTTTACATCCTACCAATACTATAACAATAAGTTTGATCAGAATACGGTTGCCGCGATATCTGCATTTTAAGGAATTCGCTCTAAGCCCCACCTACTGATAAATATTTATGAGATTTATGAGGAAGAAGAAAATCTTTGGGAATCTCCTTGTGACCTAGCTATGCCACCCTCACATAGCACTGCCACTGCTTTTGAAGGAATTTGCAAATGCATATATTTTCTAAAATGACCTCTAGATGACCTTATAACATTTGTTTACCATACACTAATGCCACAACTATGGTAAGCTATACTTACAACCTACTCTACAAGCTATTTCAATTTAAATATTAAATAAGGCAAAAATTACACAATAAGATCATGCATGACCTTTGACCTCATGGATGGATGGACGGATGAACAGATAGACTCAAGGTGATGGACGGATTAAAAAGTGACAAACAGGTAACTGTAGCATGACCTATCCTACTTCTTTTCGATAGAGGTCCTTAGGGATCTTACAGCAGGTGATGTCACAGACTTCCCTTTCCCTTCCCCAACTTTAAAGAAAAACTTTTGAAGAAACTCCTAAGTAATGTAACCCTCCTTGGGATAGTGGACATCAACAACATAAAAACTCTTAAAACAGATGTCCACTGCTTTCAACAAACTATTGGCCTCAATGGCAAGTCCATCTATAATGATGAAGCACTGAGATGGTCTCTGTAGTGTTCCTAGTACCAGAACGGAGGGCTGCACCTTCTCGTGTCGCTGTTGGAAAGCCTCCAGGTATGCAGGTAGATTAGTTCCAACCTGCAATTTAAAAAATTTTTAAACTGCAACTATTTTTTTACAAATACAATGGGTTATCCTCATTATGAAACAAACAGGAGAAATAGTGCCAGTCCTATGGGGATAAACTATCAGCTTATAATACTGTACATATAAAAAAAAAATTAATAGCAGTTCAACACAACACAGGAAGGACATTTTGCATGTCACCCTTGGGCATGTTCCACACAGTTCGTTCTCTTTTATGGCGAGTCATACTATTGTATTGTTAAAATTAACAAATTCTCTCCCAGGGGACGTGTGCACACTCCCATCATGGAAAAAAGCCACCCTCTATTCCTCTGGCGAAAATCCTCCTTATCTGAGGTATCAGAAAAACAGGCAAAACTCAATATTTGTATGCATTTTTAGCTCAATCCACCAAGCAATGAAGTACTGTATACACTGTGTGCTTTCTTTAAAAATTTGAACACTTCGGCTACAGTACCTGGCCAAGTAGACACTTTTCTGTAGATGGCCAGAGGCCCACTAGGAAGAAATGGGCCTCCAACATTGTTTGTTGGTGGAGACCATTAATTTTGAACCATGGTGACATCAAAAGTCCCAATTCTTTAATGTGCTTCCTGCATTGAGCAGCAAATCTAACTTCTTGTACTATTACTTACATAATGAGCTGATTTGGGTTTCTTATGTGGTGGCAGCTGTGGTGAATCAGGTGATTCATCTTCGCTAGTATCGGATATATCAGTGATAGAGGAAGTGGTTGATCTGGTCAAAGTGGTTGGGTTGGACTGGGTGGTTGGACCGGTCTGAGTGGTCTGAGGGGTCAGTGGCTGATTTTCCTGGAAGAATAAATATATATCATATGCAGTGTAAAGAGGCTGTATAAAAAATTGCAATCCACCAACCGGTAGATCCATTGGACCTGTTTCTGTGATTAGTCCATAGTGTTGCGAGTTCAAATGTCTTTTCAAACTCCATGTATGATTGAATGTACGAAGGCATCCTTCTTGACCACATGTAGCAATTTGATTGAACAAACCTCCATTGATCAGGTTATGGATTAACCTTAGATGATGGAAGAGGTTGTTGGAAGTTCCATGAATATGGTGATCACAAATAAAGCAACATTTGCATTACACAGTTAAAGTACATGTACCTGTCTGTAGGACTTCAATCTTGATATGAATTTCAATCGCAGTCCAACTTGTGGAATCAACTTCTTCAAAACTTCAGTAGTAAGGAGGTGAAACGCTTCCTTGTCATCAATGCAGTTTTCTGAAAGTTAAGAGGAAGACATTTTTAAGAGAAGTCCTATTTAAAAGTCAATAATAGGGATAAATATTGACAATTTTGAAAATTTAGTGCAGGCTGTGTTGATTCTTCACTGCACGTTAATTAGCATGTACAGTAGTAGTATAGTATACAGTAATTTAATGACCAGTTAATAAGTCCTGACACTAACATGTATTTACTTGGATTGAGATTGTTCCATCAGATTTAGGGAAATAAGTACCAAACCCTACTAAATTCTGCAATTAATCATAAATTGGTTGTCGCAAACTAATAGGTATGCACCATTGGCAATATGGCGAATAATACAAGTATACTTGCGTTATTATAATAACAATAATTATTTGCTTTACTATTAGGCCTACACTAAGTAGAACTAGTTGAACTCAACAGTGTGCTGCAGTATTGTACATATCTCCACAGTCCACACACTATTAATGGCATGCCTATTGAAAAAAAAATCAGTTTCACGAAGCACTTTGCTGCATCATTCAACTCCATATTTAGATGTTCAGAATAGTTCTTCCCCTGAAGAACAATACCCCTATCCATAGGCCCCCAGTGATCTTGTGTTTCTATTTTCAAATCTTACCAACATTTATTTGAAAGGGTGGCAGAAAAATGAAATCCGAGGGAAGATTTCAAGTATAAACCCTTAAAGTAGGCTATGGTACGGTACATATTATAACATATAGGCCTGGGCTAGGCCTAATGCAGGATTTTTTTAAATACATTGGGCAGCGACTGCAGGGTGTGTAGGACCAGAGACCTGAACAAAGCAGTAAAGCCTACAGTAGTCAGAAGTCACTGAAATTTACTGCCTGCTCTGGTCTCTTGACCTGAAAACCACACAGTCACTAGCCTGTGTAATAGGTAAAATCATGTACAGTATTACTATTTAGGCCTATGTTCATTACTGTAGCCCTTCGCAGGGTTTGTTGACAAGAAGAGCTGAAATCTTCCTTCAAATTGATTTTTCGGCCACCTTTTGAAATAAATCTTGTTATGATTGGAAAAAAAAAACACTGATGATCTCAAACTTGATGGGAGACTATTTTGAAACACTAAAAAAGTTTGTCGAATGACGCAGCAAAGTGTTGAGTCAAACTGAATAATTTCCTCAATTAGGCCGAGCATCGACTGTGTGTGCTCATTGACTAGCCTAGCCTAACGAAAAACCTGTTGATTGTCCCAACTTCCTCAAACAAGGGAGTGGGCAAACATTTTTTTTTACAAACTGACTATTCTTACGAGTCGTAAGAATAATTGTCGATTACGCATGCGCAGTTGCTATTTTACAACCAGGAGTACTATTTTTACGACCATGAGTAACAATAATTTCCAGTTAGGGTTAGGGATAGGATTAGGGGTTAGGTTTAGGGTTACCCCTACTACACGCACAGTTGCTTTATTTACTTTACTGCGCATGAATTCGCCGATGTCGTAAGAATAGTTTATAGATAATTGTTACTACTAGTCGTAAGAATAGCCACGGCTTTTTTTTTTAAGCCTAAGCCTTTAGGCTAATTCAAAGTGACCAACAACATTCCTTAAGCCTAGGGCCCTAGTGCTAACGGTGTAGCCTAGGTCCTAGGGTAAAACAATGACAGTTTCGGAATACCACTTATTCTGTTATCATGCTTACATTGACTCATTATTTTATCTATTTCAACGAAATAAAAGAAAATTCTGAAGAAAAAAATTACAGAATAAGGCTTTATTTGAATAAAAAGGACGAAAATTACCTTCGATCTGAGGGGAGAAATGGAAGATAGCCTAACACAGTAACATATTGTCAAACGTAAACTTAGACCTAGCCTTAACTTATACTCGTAATTCGAACCGAAAAAATTACCTTCCAATGTTTTGTGAAGTACATCCAAACCCGAATCTCCGAGTTTCTTTTTGACAAACGTTTCCATTTATTACTTACACAAATACGAGATAATAAGGCTTGAAGTTAAAAGATATCATATAGTAAAGTTATTATTCTTGGAGCCCAAACTTTGAGCGCTCGTAGTCGTGCGATCCGTCCGTACCGTACCGGTAAATGTAATATAGCCTATTGCATTATGGGAAGTTTTCAAATGACCATATCTTCAGTCAAATCCCAACATATTGACCACACTGTGGTCCAAATCATAGTGACTATCAACTATGGTCAACTATTTGACCATTGTGAATTTAGAGTGTAGCCTTCACGTACGTAGACTGCTCTATAATCAATGTAGCTATATTCTACACAACACTTTGTACATTCGCCGTAAACGTACATGTCTGTGGCGCGAATGTTCAAATAATCAAGGAAATTAAGCTCCTCCCACTCGCGCGTGTCACTCACACTTTTATAATCTATATATATTACCGCGCCGAACATGGAAAAATAGTATATAATATATAAAGGTTATAACGAACAATATATATATGTTACGCGATATATATATGATATGCGATATATATAGGTTATGCATAACGTATATATATGAAGAACAAACATAAGTCATATATATTACTGCATAACCAACATATATTCCTCGTTATAATCAATATATATGGTATATAATATTGTCACATATTGCACTTCATAAGAGTGTATGTTGGTAAAGGAAATGTTTCTCCCTGGAAACTTACTATGCACCTGTCATCCTTATATGCAGTTAAACACCACTTTGGACGCTTTCAGTTCTTGACACTATTTCTGACTTCTTGAGGAGATTTATACATAAGATGGACATCAGTAGTCGTTTGAGTAATAGGTCTGGCTCTGAGAGGTTTGGTTCGGGGAGTTCTCTTCTCATCATACTTTACACTTTGGCCGGCATCTTCAAGGTTGGGATTGAACCAAACATTGGCTTTTTCTTTGTCATCTTGTTTGTCTGGACTGAGAAAGAAATATAAGTTCCATAAAATACTTGCCAATCTGTGATAGTGGTTTGTTTTCATTTCAAACAATTGGTTTTTACATACCAGTATTAACTGACCCAAAACCTATTTTTTTTTAAGGTTTATAACTGATAGACTAATGGTGTACCCTTGACCACATTTACTAAGAAAACACTCTCAATACAAGAAGTGTTGTCTGAGAAACTTCAGATCATGTCTCTACAGTTGCAAATCAAATGTGCAAGTGTTACTAATTAATATTAAGTACAACCTTAAACCAATTAAGAGGCAGTGCTTTTTAATTTATGATCCCAGTTCAGGTGTTTTGAAAATGGTTACTTCCACATGGTAAATTAAGGAAACGTTAGCAGTTACATGTTTCAAGCTCTTCCGGAAGGAAATGTTTCTCACAGGTATACACTCTATCTCTTCTAATTTGCTCCTTGAAAGCCTTGTCTGTCACTCGGCTTTTGGTGATTCCTTTCAGCCATGCAGAACGCCATTTCTTATATTCCTCATCTTTTGCAGCTGGAAGCTAAAATATACCAATCCCTTTGATCTCCTACTTGTCCCACAACCAACGATTGCACAGTTACCACCAGGCATCTTTGACAGGAAAGACAAATGTTACCAAAAAAAGTTTTAAGACATGTTGAAATATAGGCCAATGTATTATACATTCACAATATTACTATAATGTACAAAACATATACCTTCTTCAGATTTTAATAAACAAAACCTGGAAGTAAACTTCCAATACAGTATCATATTATGTACTAAAAAATTACATCAAAAATAGGACCGTTAGGTGCTAACTTTGTTCATCTTTGTAATAATTACAATTCTTAAATGTCCAGAACTGACTGAGCATATTACTGGTAGGTTTATACGTACACGCCTTTTTTCTTTTTCTTTTTGGTGGGGTGGGGTGGGGGGCCAGATTTTTTTTCCCAGCGCGGTAAAGGCCATCATTTGCATACCTCGCTTCTCATTGGCTGGGTCTTGCACTCTTGATGCTGAATTGGGAAGTTCTTGCTTACGCTATGCGTGTGTGTATGTACATGAACATACACGCAGTGGATCGTGATTCGCTTACACGTACTGAACTGGCGACTCTTGAGACAACTTTGTTTAAAAAAAAATTTAACATTTTTTTCTTTGCTTTTACGCGGACTTGTTTGTGTATATTTACATCCATAAGTTCGTAAAACAATACTGCGACCATGGACCGTGAGTGTACACGTCTCATTTTAGATGACTGTCCTTCTTTGAAGGTAATGATTACTTAGGTTGATGATCCAAACCTGAAAAGCCAATAAATCGAATAAGTTACTTTTGACAAGGGTGAAGCTTCGAAGTGATGGTGGAACTTGCTGTACAGAGTACTGCGATGGCAATGTACGCAGATAAGTACCAGGCGTTTGATTGCTTCAAAACTGCTTCAAAACATTGGACAGCTTCACCGTTTCTGGTTGACTATTTACTTGAGATGCTTTTCCTTCAAACTGATAGACTCTTAATCTTGAGCGAAGACATTGATTTTAATTTCAAAATTATGACCCTTTGAAACGGTTTATTATGACCCTTTTGCACGGTTTTCAGATAATATAATACGAAAGATATAGGCCTAGTATTTAGTCATGCATGTTAGTATATAGTACCACTGCAACCGTGGATTATAGTTATTGAACAGAAATTGTCTTACGTTTATATTATATGGTGATTTTTTGTATCATCTTTAAACTGTTTCGGTTTGATTTAACTTCTTTCAATTTACAGCAACAGAATTGTGCGATACATAACCACAGACCCTCTACACCCGTGGCATAACACACCGACAAATAAATGAACTCTACTCAAACGCGTACCATTGTAAATTCTGCTGCTAGACTGTTTTCTTTTTGAGTGTAGCAAAGTGGCCTTGTGAAATGTGGTATGTGATGAGCGATTCAGTGCATCAGCTGCTATTTGATATTGTAATGAACCTTATGTTTACGAACCCCAGCCAATGAAAAGCGAGGTATGCAAATGATGGCCTTTACCGCGCTGGGGAAAAAATCTCGCGGGTGGGGGAGACCTAGGTTACTACATCATATTAGCCTACCATACATTACCATGACCCATATTTGCTAAGTTTCTACTGTATTGTACTCATTCGTTGAATATTCAAGTATTCTTTAAGGCCGTGGCTATTCTTACAACTAGTCGTAACCATTATCTATAAACTATTCTTACGACATCGGCGAATTCATGCGCAGTAAAGTAAATAAAGCAACTGTGCGTGAAGTAGGGGTAACCCTTAACCTAACCCTAACCCTAACTGGAAATTATTGTTACTCATGGTCGTAAATATAGTACTCCTGGTTGTAAAATAGCAACTGCGCATGCGTAATCGGCAATTATTCTTACGACTCGTCGTAACAATAGACACTTCCATTCTTTAATCAGTTAGTGAATTTATATGACTTGTATGTTTAATTATCGACAAACACTACACTGTTTTTACACAGTTAGCACTAATGAGTAACGTTAGGCCAAACATTACCTCCTAGTCCTACAGTGCAAATGCTAGTCTTGTACTGTATTACTTTTAGTTTATATCGTTTTGTTGTATTTTCCCTTAATGGGTATTATTTATTTATAGATTACGGCCTAATTTGTAGGCTGCATGGTTTCGTTGTAGGCAGTACAATAGTACAAGTTGTAGGCCAGGCTACTGTATAGTGTTGTATTTCGCTGAAGGGGTACAATTATACCTTACATACACTTACTAGGCCTATTGTATTTGTAGCTCGTACTACAGCCTACAGGGCTTGCTACCATTAGTGTCTTTTTTACGTCTATGCCTATATTTCCTACAAGTCTTAGTCCATCTATAAATTCATCATTAAACCATCGTGGCAGAGGATGAGTTGGTACGGCCCTAAAGGTCAGCTAACCTTTTTTTCCCCACGAAACCGCCTCTGCGTTCTTCGTAGAATCACAGATAGTAACTACGGTAGCATCAATACACAGTTATCGCAGACTTCGCTAGCTGCTCGGCTCAGCGCTTGTGCACGGTCAATGTCACGTGACTGCAAAAACGGAGGCTTCCAACATATTCTCCAGAACCGCGGTGCTGCCTAACCAGGGGGAGTATAATAACTATGCTTTCACCAAGCAGTTGCCAGCCACGTCTCTGTACCAGAAATATTCCGTACAGTGAACGCATTTGCTCCTCTGAAGTCGATTTGATTCTCGCACTAAAGAACTGTCACAACACCTCCTAAACAGACAGTTTGTTCGGGCCACTATTGAAAATGCCATCAAAAATGCCAAAAGCAAACCCCAATTTTCACATTGGTTCAGTTGATTGAGACAGTTTCTTTGTTTTAGCAGGTTGTACACTGCGGTATCCAGTGTTTGTGTATTGGTGGCAACACTGTTTTATACGCCTACACGCCTCTCAGTAATTGCCTGTAGAATAAAGTGAAAAGGCAATACATTACTTAGTCCATGAGAGCGACATGGAACATTAGTTTTGGTACAAAATTGGGCATGAATGCTTTAAGTGAAGATTAAGATATGACATTGAAGCTGCAAGGTTGAAATGTTGTCAAGCACTTATATTTCCAAGCTGAGTTTTTGTCCAAAATTAACATAGCCTATATTTACAAATTATCTGAACTCCTTTGCAGTTGGCAAGAAACATGATATAGCCCTCTGTTCGATGGCGCATTATATCATTGGATAAGAAGGGACGCTATCCATGCGATACAGACAGGGCTCTTCCAGTGTATTCCTGAGCTCCAACAAGTAAACTTGGAAGCGTTCTCACTAATGGTGGCAAGCCAACCAGCATCTGCCAAAAAGTTGAGGGACACGGTGCAAAAACAGTGACAAGAGCTCAACGTGTCTCAGGTAGTCCTGTGTACCAACGAACTGTAGACTTCATATCCAGCTTCTTTGGAGATATGGGTAAGCATTTACTCCAGAGGTACAAAACACTAGAAAACAGTTCTGAAAGTAATTTTTTCCTCAAGTTCATTGCTTTGTCGATGATGTCATGCATAAGCAAACTGCAGATTAGTTTCAGACAATACTTCTAATACTATGAGGTTCTAGATATGATTAGATGTGAATATGCCTTCATCCTAAGTGATATATATTGAGCCGATTGGACTATTCATATTGGCTTTATCTGTTAGAACAGCTTTGCACAATCAAAACCACAAGAAATGTGATCATGAAAAATTCATTGCAAATATGAAAAAGCCTTACAGATATTTATTACTGGAAAGTTAAACATGGATCAACCAACGCACCCCGACCAACTTATCACATTGTTCAACTCCCTGTGTACCCCGAAATTGCGATCACAATCTATATTATTGTACTAAATCCTTTTCAGCCTTAAGATCGCAAATGGAACGATCAATATATAGTTGAAGGTGTCAACTGCTGTTATTGTTTCAGCTTTTACTTTTTCAGATGACTCACAGGCCAATATTATTGCAGTGTTTGCAACAGGCGGTTCATCTTTCACAGTTTCTGTAGACACATTAAATTTCGAGGAATTGTCACCAATAGCAAACACATGTGATTGCTCCATTCTGTTTCCACAAGGACACAAAACTTAAATAATTTGTGACAACAGTGTTGGACAGAATGAGACACATGGTGCATGTTTAGTCACCTCCCACACTGCTTGCATTACAAACCAAGAATTGTAATCAAACTGCTTTAAGAACATACGGTACAGTTGTTTGTGAACCTTTCAAAGGCACATGAATCACCACTAAAGTTGGAGAGACTTTCACAAGCAGGAGCTAAGTTTGTTGTTGGGTGAATACATCTATGTTCAAACTAGACAGTTGGGTTAGAATACTAGATTTTGGAGGGGTGGTGTTACTTGGCTGGAGCAAACATAGCAGAAAAAGAGTTTATATGTAAAGTTTTCTTAAGTTGTCCCAGTGTTTTTAAAAATTCCAGTACAAACCGTTTTTTCTGGCGATTAAAGAACTTTCTGGTAGAAATCGCTACTGCTGCTGAAGGCAACAGAGAAACTGTATAGAAAGTTATCATAATGTATCTCTCAACTACCTATCCAGCCTGAATCAAATATCCTCAGCGTGTACTTCGAACATTACTAATTGAATAGTTCTACGAACTATATCTTATATAAAAAAGCACCTTTTTATTTACTGTTTCGTTTTTGGTGGAATGAACTTTCAACAAGCAACAAGCTACTCCAGTATTTGCCAAAACCTTGCAATTTTATTGATATGGAAAAACATTTATCTTTTATTACTTGAATGAAGTCTCAAAAGCAACGGGTAAAGCCAGAATCTGCCAAACTTGTACTTATATTACAAAAACTCTATTTACTGTTACATTTAAGTCAATGAAGTTTTCAAGAGCAATAACATTTTCCAGTATCTTCCAAACCTTGAATTTTTACATTCTTTTTCATTGACTAGAATGAAGTTTTAATAGAACATTTATCGTTTCATGCTTAGCAATAAATTACAGAGGCTTATTAACATGAAAAGTAAAAGATGTTGAGAGAGTATGTTTATGCTGAATTTATTCAGATATTTCATTTCATTATGAAGGTCAATAAAAATGCACATGCAGTGGTGATAGCTATATGCCGATGTTTTATTTTGATAAGTAATTTTTTTTGGCCTATTATTACATGTTGTTACTGTTATGGATTTTAAGACAAGTTTACTTGTTCATAGCGGATGTCATTTTCAGAAATTTTCATTGTTCTTGTGACAGTAATGGTAAAAACTGAGTTTTAGGAAATTATTGCAACTGACTATGGTTGTTATTCTATAAGAGGCCTGTAAGTACTCTCAGAAATTCAGTATTTTGAGACTATTCATTACAGGTGTCATCTGCCCATCTATCAAAGCATTCATCATCATTTGCTCCAATTATCTTGCAAGGAGTTCATCAAACTTGATAAAGTTATCAATGGTGTTCATGAATCCGATACATTTCCACATAAAATTAGTAACATTTTCCATTTCAGCCATCAGTAACATGTTGCTTGGATGATGAAGATAATTTGTAGAAGTGCCCCCCCACCCCCCATAAAAAACTAAAGATATTTTTACTTTATTTAGCTGAAACCCTTATTGGTATGCTTCACTGCATCAAAAGTAGAAGATTGCTGAGTGATCCAAAATATATGCACAAGGAAAAAAAAGTTGCAGAGTAGATAATCCCTACTGTTTTTTTTATATTTTTTTTATTGAGGTCGATGATCGTCAATATAACACAGGCAAAGATTAATAACTTTGTAAACATCATATCTCAAGAAGTAAACATTAGTGGAGCATCAAAATAAGTATGAAGGCAGCTCAAAGTGACTAAATGATTGCTATTGCTCTTCTTTTCTGTTAAATGTCAAGTTCAGCAGGGATAACAGTCTGAATATGTCTGATTATGGAAGAACATTTGCAATGTGCTCACATGCAGTCATATCCCATTGCACTTAACTTGTATTATATCTGTGTAGCCAGATGTGTAATTATACGGTGCAGAATGCAATGTAAAACAGAAACTGTCAATGTTATATATATTATATAAATTATATATATATATTTGAAAGAAAAAACAGCTGTAAGTTGCTACTTTCATGGAAAATAGAGGTTTCCATCCAAGAAAACAAATATAAAAGCATTGCCAATAACCAAAAAAACATACACATATCTGAGCTGACAGTCTAAATATGTCCTAGCTATAGCACATGAATAACTGAGGGTAGTTTGGTGATGATTTAGAAGACAAATGAAAGTACTGTTGAGGAAAATAAAATTGGAAAGACGTATTTTACTCATTCCATTATTATATGGTAAACTATAATTATGCTTTTAGCAATGATCATCATTTAATTCTATATTAGCCTATTTGGAACAATAGTTCAATAAAGGTTGACGGTAAGCCGGTTTATATCGGCACTGGATTAATAGTGGAATCCATATAATTAATGATTTAATATCAGAAGATGGTACATTTCTTAGTTATAATCAATTAATCAATATTTATAATGTGCGTTGAAATTTGTTAGAATATTATGGATTCATAAATGCATAAACCTGTCATAAATTTTTATTGGCTATTGATATCAAACCAAAATGTATTTGTAGATATGTTTATAATAATTTGTTACATTCATCAGTTGTTAGGAATAAGGCTTTATCAAAATGCTGTGAGAAATTGAATATTATGATTTTGGATAAAGATTGGTCATTATATTGTCTCATTCCATTTAAATGTTCCAATGATGTTAATATAAGATGGTTTCAATATAGAATTATTCATCGGCTTATTCCTTGCAATTATTATTTGCGTAATATTAATGTAGTAGATTCTGATCAATGTGACTTTTGTCACAATACTGTTGAGACAATTCAACATTTATTTTTTTACTGTCCTTTTGTTCGTATATTGTGGGAGTTTCTCAATAATATTTGGACCAATGCTAGTATTGATTTCAATATTAATAAGGTAGAAAGGGTATTATTGGGTTGTAATCATGACTGTATGTTTAATTTGATTGTTATTCTAGTGAAATATTATACTTTTAATTGTAAACAGAAAAAACAAATTCCATCTGTTTTTGGATCGCTTGACTTTTTGAAAGGTTACTTTAGGCTTACAGAAATGCATTTTTAGATCTAATATGAAAAATGATTGGGACCGATATTGGGAGCCTTGGGTAAACTTATTGGGGATTAACATTGAACATTACTAAAAGATATACTTTCCCATTGCATGGGATTATATGTATTTTAATTATTTTTGTGTTTACAAAGCAAGATGATACATGTTGATTGTCGTTTTTGTTTGTACTAAATTGAGAGTTGAATAAAAAAAATTGAAAAACTTCACATGCCATTCTGCCAAAAAAAGTTGCAAATATCTCTTTGCTTCTTCTTCAAGCTTCAGCATCACCTTGCCTTATTGCCTGGCTACGCTTGATTCTTGTGATCCAGACGAAGTCATGCCCTGACTTTATGGCGAATGATGAAAACTTATACTGACAACTTCCACCATTATCATTTTCAACTATGGCACATCTACTTTCCACTGCCTCAACTACCATATCAAACTTGGATGGTTTTATGAAATCACTGATGTTCTGGCCACCATTAGGATCAGATTTCCTTAGTTCTAGTTAGACACTAGCAAGTGCTCTCATTTTCTGGGACACAATATGCTTTCTGTTTTGCTGGTTGCGAAGCACTTGGTTTCCATATTCAAGTATGAGTATGTCTCAGCTGATCTCTCTTCATTGAAGATAAGACCATTCTTTTCAATGTGTCACTTGTTCCATTGTACCGTTTACTAAGGATGTCACTTTCCATGCGAACTCGTGATCTCTTTTTAGTTTCTCCCTTGGACTCTGAGTCTTTGGCAATGCATCTATACCGCACATGCCTCCACAAATCATCCTTACTAACATATCCCGAACACTGTGGACAGGGGCCGTAATCATCCAATTCAATGTAGGCTTCAGTTGATGGTCTTCGCATAAAAATTATCTCTCCAGTCTGTGTTTGTATCACTTCTTCTTTGTGAAAGAAATTTCATTTGTTTCGCAGAAGGTCTAGTTTAACTTTCCGCGCCCTTGATCCCACAGGCAGTGCCATTATCTGTGCAACAGCAACTTCATCTTTATGTTGACTTAGATAGTGTCGACCGATAACAACTTCTAACAACTTCCCACAAAACAAGCATGCATTTCTTTTATCGTACACTCGTTTGGAACCTTTCTCTGTTTGTTTCCTTTTAGCACATTTGACATGGACTTCTTCTTCCTCCTGTTCTTCATCCTCCAACTGCTCCTCTTGACAACCTGATGAATTGTCTTCACAGCAGCCTGCATCCATTTTAGCATCAATCACTTTATTGTAATATGTCCCTGAAGTCCCAGGGACATCTTTAGGTAAGTCACATGTGTCATCATCCTCTTCAAGATCACTGTTCTTATCTGAATCACCAGGGTCTGGAAGATAATCTGAATCGGCTTCATGTTCAGAAGCATCACTCATGTCATCAACAACTTCATATTCATGAGTACTTTCAATATCACTTAATAGGGCTGTTTCACTTAATAGGGCTGTTTCACAGTCTACCTCTGCTGCCATAAAAGGAAACACTTGTGTACCTCTAAGAATGGATCTTATCTTAGCAAGTTCCTTTTCCAGATCAGACCTAGTGTCTAATGTCTGATTTTGCTGTGAGTGGTCCTCTACATTAGGTTTCTGTTCAATAGCTTTATTTGCTTTCCAGTCACCACTATCTTCAATGGGAGATCCCTCAACCATTTCCTCATCATCCTCTCTCTGACGTGCTGTATTATGCATCGCCATGTTAGGTGATTGTTCCCTATCCTCTTTACCAGGTTTGTTACCAGTTTCTTCTTTTGTGTATCCAGCAGCGGTCAATTTTTGTTGCTGTGAGTGGTCCTCTGCATTAGTATTCTGCTTACAAGCTTGATCTAAAATCCTGCCACCACTATCTTCAATGGAAGATACCTCAACCATTTCCTCATCATCCTCTCTCTCAAGTGCTGTATTATGCATCACCATGTTAGGTAATGTTCCCAACCATCTTTATGAGGTTTGTCACCAGTTTCTTCTTTACTGTCTTTAGCAGCGGTCGGTATTTCTTGCTGTGGGTGGTCCTTTGCAGTAGTATTCAGTTCACTAGCTTGATCTGAATTCCTGTCACTACTACCTCTTTCAATGAAATCCTTTTTCTCAGTTATATCTCCAGTTGTTTTGTGTGTGTCTTTGGCAGCAAACAATATTTCTAAGCTCTTTGTGTGGTCATCTGCATTATTATTCTGTTCACAAGCTTTATCTGATTTACTGCAACCAACATCTCTTTCATTGGAAGATCCCTCAACAATTTCCTGATGATCTTCCCTGTGAAGAGTTGTGTTGAGCATCATCACACTAGGTAATTGTTCACAACCCTCTATATCCAGTTTGTGTTCAGTTTTGTCCTGCACTTCCTGTTGGGTACTCTTGCCATCCTTGTCTGTTCGCCAAGGAAGATTTTTGAAACCATAGTCATACCGTATCTCTTCAGCAATATTAATTTTCTTTGTTGAAAGCAAGCAAAGAATAACTTCCTCATTGTCAATTATCTTCTTCATTCTGCAATTTGCTTTTTGGGGTTTTTCATCATATGAAAATTTTTCAGAGTGACTTTTTCACATGGGTTGCATCAATACTGAAAGATATCAAATTCAAAAACATGCACAATTATTGTGTATTTCACTAAATGATTGACAAAGTAACAAAACCAATTGAATTTTAAAGAAGCAAGCCAACATGTACATCCATGTCATGTTTCACAGCCTCTTCCCAAAGTACACAGAACACACACCAAGGCAACCTTTTATGCCCAATGAATTAAACTTTCTCCATGTACAAAGTCTCCCATTAATATCTTCCTTACAAATCTCATTCTGTGTGGTGGTAACTCCCACAATGCATATAGTCCTGTCATTACCATTACTGTTGCCTAAACCCAACAGTAAGCGTCTCCTAGCCTTATCCCTGACCAATTAATTTCAATTAAAATAAGCGAAACCCTTCCCGTATATCCTTCCAAATTCCTTTCAAAAATCACAAAGTCAACAAGTAAGAGATTGATGTTATAACAAATCTCACCTTGCAATGTGATGAGTTAAAGCTCGACTGACAAAGATTCTCTTATGAGTTTTAAAGAAGTTCATGTATTGCTTCAGTAGCACCCCTATGTAGTACTGAAGTGTGTGGCTATAGCACACTACACACTGTATTATGGCTGTAGATAATTGCCTTGATAGCTCTTGACAGCAGCTACTAATTGTGTTCCTCAGTTGGAATTTGCAGGCGCTACAAAGCATGAGCGCGATCTTGCGGAATGGTGAGTACTCTACTACTGATAAATACCTTACTTATAATATAATATTAATACTCTACTTATAAATACCTGTATCATTACAATTATTACAAACAAGTACCTTGTCATGGAGGACGTGATTATTCCAAAATCATGATCATTAATAATTCACAGTGAAATAACACTAATCCTTAACCAGAATGCAAAAATGCATTGTGGTTTCAATGATGTAACATGAGCACTTTTCTTCATGAATCTGATGTAATGTATACTGAGGGTGTACAACATACTTGATGTTAGTATTACAGTGCAACGCATATGTGACAAACAATAAATTAACAAAGACGCAGGCTGTCCTGAAATGACCATTGACCTCAATAACAGGCTTCTTTACTAAGAGTGATACATCAACAAACTAAATATGTCCTATTGAAATGTTGTGTAAGACATGGTTTTCACAATTTGCCCCCTCATGAACTCAAACGACCACTGCAGACCTCCGCCAACATTAGGCTTGTTGTACTCAATGTGGTACAATTAAATACCAAATATGCCTGCTCGTTGTTGAAAATGACACAGTTCAATGAGGTATATGGATGTTGTCATTGCAAACAAAAAGGCAAGTCTGCTTCAACTGGCAAAGGTACTACATGGACATACCCATTTAAAGAGGTGGATCCCAAAGGTCCAAAGCGAACAATTCATCACTGTCAACAAACCTGTACATTTTCAACAAACCGGTGTTGTTTTGTTTTAGCAGTCTTTATTAATATCATCTGAAAACAGTTATTTTTTATCACTTTTAAGGGCAGTGCATAAAT
>JAIPMN010100882.1:0-13980 GCA_020650975.1 Apostichopus californicus | reverse complement strand
ATTTTTACACATGCTCACCTTTAAAATGTCATTGTATCTATCTTCTTAAATCATAGTTGAAAGAACATCTTCAACCCTGCCAACATGTCAGTGACATCTATGGTGTTGCCTCTGTATTACTTTGAGGGCGCTATTCTGCAATGTTGAATCAGTTTCTTTACATTGATAAAATGTAAATCCTTGTTCACACTAATTAGACCACTTGTGTGAGTTCTCTGCATACACTTGTGATTCGTAGTCCTCTTGATTCACAAGTGTATGTAAAAAATTGGGAGAAATTCTGCCCCACATACGTATACAATGTTAGTATGTGTGTGTGCGCGCGTGTGTGACGCCTTGCTTGTAATCACGATATCTCAAGCTTGGATGAAGCTCATATTTGGTATGTAGGAGGACCATATTAAGTAGAAGAACCCTATTGTGTTTGGGAATGCAAAAGGTCATTTGGGGTCACCATGGGTCAAATTGTAAAAACTTTCTAAAAATGATATCTCAATAAGGGGAGCTTGAAGCAATCTCATATTTGGTGTGTAGTAGTACCACATTGAGTGGAAAGAGGCCTATTGTTGTTTTTTATGTCAAATGTCATTTGCGGTCACCAGGGGTCAAATAGTGAAAACCTTGTAAACACGATATCTCAAGAAAAGAAGCTTGTACCAATCTCATATTTTGTATGTAGTTGTGACACGTTAAGTACAAGAAGCCACTTTTGTGGAGGTCAAAGTTCATTTAGAGTCACCATAGATGAAATTGTGGAAACCTTGTTTCATAATCTACCGTATCTCCAACCGACCAGCATATTATTAGATAACATGTGCTCTACGCCTCATAAGAATAGGAGATCCGGTTGTTTACAATTGGAAATTAGCTTATGGGCATCCGTAGATAGTATCAGAGAAGTCGATCAAATCACCATTGCTTTAATTGTGTCGCTACCTGCATACGTCGCTGTATATGTAAATAAAGGTCCATGTCCTGCTTGTACATACAACGGTAAGGTAAAATTGGGTTCGTTAAAATAAAAAGGAAAAAATGTTTCGTTTCAGAATACCAATACACTTAAGGTGGCTAAATAATCTCCTAAATGATATCTTGGGGTATTTCCTACATGCCAACAGTCATAATTCCAAAATATACAAAAAAGGAGTTTTTTAGACAAGTTAGCTGTTATTGCTGCTAGGTTTTTTGCAAAGATTTTCACTCAACATCAGTTACAAGTGGAAGACAGGTGCTCTTTCAACCTTAAATTGATATTGCGTAAAAGATCGCTTTGATTTAGGAGTAATAGCGATATTTTTCGTGCACCAATCTGCAGCTAAAGACAAGATAAATAATTGGGAAATGTATGAATCGCGCTAATCGAGTAGCGGTTCTAAGTAGCAGTGAGGTAGCAGGCGCGTTTCCAGGGGGTGGGGGGGGGGGGGGTTGGGCGTTAGGGGAGCGCCCCCCGGGTAAGAAAAAGAGGAGAGACAAAAGAGAGAATAAAAAGGAAAGAGGGGGAAGGAGAGGAAGGAAGGGAAAAGAAAAGGAAGGGAGAGAGAAAATGAGAAAAGGAGGTAGTAGAAGAAAAACGCCATGACACCGGGAAGAGAAAAGAGGAACAGTGACATAATTACCGTGAGCGCTGATCCTTATTATATACACAAGGTAGCCAGTGACGGATCGAGGATATCGGAAGGGGCGTGCGCCTCACCCTACCCCTTACACCGACAACTCCATTTTTGACGTTTCAATTTTTCCTCTCTCACTTATGTATATATTTATATATAGAGATATAATATATATGGTCTATAATAACGCGTGTGTGTGTATGGACGCCTTAAACAATTGTACAATTGTGCTATGAAACAGTGGCGTAGGAAAGTACTTTTGAGTGGAGGGGCTGAAGACTGATGGCCGGCCTGGGGGAGGGGTCTTTTTGGAATTTTTTTGCATTTCCAGGTGGCCTCAGATGCAATTTGGTGCAATATAGCACACTTCAACACCCACTCCATTTTGTAAATAATTTTGCATTTTCACCTGGCCTTAGATGTAATTTGGTGCTCCAAATGTGATTTTTTTTCTCATTTGGAAATGAAAAAAGGGTTTTCTGACTTGCGGAGCGGGGGGGCGGAATGATACTTCCGCCCACCATATTTTTCACTGGGGGGGGGGGCTGGCGCCCCCAGCCCCACCGGTTCCTACGCCCTTGCTATGAAACCAACTGTGGCTGTTCTCGAACTCGACAAAATATATACCCAGGTGGATTAACAATTACAGTATTCAAGCTCAAATCATGCATTCCACTGTACTCGTGTTTATTTCAATAATTCGCCCGCCTTGTCAGGTGACTGCACGTGATGTATCTTCACATGTCAATCATCACCGAAATCAGGATTTGGAATATGTTAATGAGCTAAATCGATGATATGTCGATTTAAATAGGTATATGTCAATTGAGTTGCTAGAAACTGGTATAAGTCCAAGGAAATTGACTTCTACAGATTTAATTCGACATATCATCGATTTAAACTGGTAGATGTCGATTTAAATTGACATATACCGATTTATTTTACTTATGATCGATTTAAATTGGTATATGTCGATTTAAATCGGTATATGTCGAATTAAACTGGTATAAGTCGAAGGAAATTTGTATATGTCGACTTAAATCGGTATAAGTCGATTCCCCCGGCACGATTTGAGACTGATGGCCCGCCATAGATCAGGCCCGAAAAATCCCAAGAAATCTCAAGGACACTGTACCGTATGGATATCTAGCAATATCTAGCGATATCTAGGGATGAAAATTCCAACATCTTCCCTAAATTGAAGGCAGATAGAGAATCGAAGCCTTCAGTGTGTAATGAACTTGAAAGTGTGCGTCTTTCGAAATGAAAAGAACGTGGGGCATTGTACAATAAACAGATAAAATTATTTCAATTACTCGAATTTGTAAAGCAAACAGCAGATATCACATCATATCAGTGAGCATGAAAATTGCATTCCAGGATGAACAGCCTCCAGACTGTCTATGTGTGTACTACTAGTCATAGACGTAGGAGCCCAAATGGGGGGGGGGGGGGGGCGTAACGACTTGCCCGAAAAATATAACCAAAATTTTTCGCGTTGTAACATGTTAATGTACATATCATATAGGCATGCATCGGTTACTACATCGCATGCAAAATTACATACAATCATTTGTCGTGTTATTACCGAATTAGTCAGGCAAGCTTAGAACTTTATTTTAATTACCAAGGAGATTTTTTATTAAACTATTGATTTCCTATAGCTACATCATTGCAATTTATTCCCAGCATATTGCCCGAATTTTCACAACAATATTTGGTTGGAGGCTGCAGCCCCCACCCCCCCCCCCCTCGCCTCCTACGGTTATGTGTGTAGTGTTCGGTTTCGGAAATATCTAGTATTTTTTCATTTCCTTCAACGAAGTTTGATAGTATCCGTTATAAGGGGTTTTAATATGTCTACACCAATAAATGAACTGTGTCTGAATTTTCGAAAATTCCCTCACCAACATTCTTCATCATACTTCCCTCTACTCGTGCAATTTTGACCGGTCTGTTATAGAGGTTGAAGGAGGTTTGTCTATATTGGTTGTCCATAGATGACATTTTTTGCAACATTATGGGTATGTTTTGAAGTGAATTTATTCACGAGAAATATTTTCAAATTCTGAACAAATAATGGGCTTAACCTTGAAAAGTGGAGCTGAAGGATATTGTGGGCCGCGACGTAGAATCACCTGCAAAAGCAATGATCCACAGGAGATGTGATGAGGTCGAACATGATGTGTGACTGATGACACTCTTCAAAAAGGCTATGGATGAAAAAAAAAAACTATTTGGAAATACTTGGTTCTCAGGCAAAAGTGTTCATCTGGTTGGTCATTTTCAAGCCCGAGAAGTGTCATTTCCAGTGATCTGGGGGGTATTAAAACCAGAAATTTTCTTGTTCGCTTCGCGCCAACTGATGGTGGCGCTCCGCTTAGATAGTAATTCGCGCACCCCGGGTTAGAAAATCCTGGATACGCGCCTGGGTACTGTATGGTATTAGGACTCGCGCACACCTAGCTACTGTATATTATATGCCTAGCACTAGAGTAGCCCTAATGTAACAGGAGTCAAGCCATCTTCGCAGGTATTTTTGCAGATATTTTATTTTTAATTGTTTGAAACACTACAATAGGCCTAGCTGCTTCTTTATGATTCTGCGACATGTTTTACTTTATTACAACAGTTACTTTTAGTGGAAAAAAAGTTTAAATTTTATACTGCAAAGAAACATACATTTCCATGTGCATCTGCCTAAGTGCCTAACCTTTGTTCACAGAAACTATTGATGCTGTAGATCTGTACTATGGAGACTTGAACAGCAATCACAATGGCGAGTGAATTTTGAGTTTTGGCGAGTAGATTTTAAGTCGCTAAATAGCGAGTACTTTACTAAAAATATTTGTCGAGGCCTGAAAACCTTTAAAACATGATTTCTCATGGTATTAATCATGGATACTTTTCAAACATGGTGTATGTTATTGCCATATTGAGTACAAGAATCATATTGCTTGTGAGGTCAAATCTCATTTGAGGTCACCAGAGGTCAAACTCTGAAAACCCTTTTATATGATATCTAACGATGGGAATCGTTGATACTTCTCATACTTACAGTAGACTGACCTGTTTTTATAATGCCATAGTGTAATTGTACATTAAAATAGTGGTTCGGGCCATTTATATTGTAATAGCTATTTCTGGTTAACAAGCAGAAGTCTAGTGCAATGAAGTCATCGAAACCACAATGTATTTTGCATTCTGGTTATCTATTGAGCTTTGACCTCTGCCGCCATTGTAACTATTTATAAAAACTTGTGAAGATTGTGCGTTATTGAATATTTCAATGCATGGCAACAAGTCACCTTTCGCTTCATTTGACGTTTCGCCTGTGACCAGTATAGTTAAAAGGTCTTCAACGGAAAAGTCCTATCACGCGGCAATTTTGAAGGTTACCCGTCGAGTGATTAAGGATACCTTCACATATATAAGCACTAAAATTATACATTTGACCTGAGTTACCATGTTACCCACACATTTCTTATATTATTTAACACAATGACTATGCGTGTGAATGTTGTCCCCTGCCTCCTTCACCCCCCCCCCCCTCCCCTTCGTTTTATAGCAACAAAAAAAAAATCTCGTTTCACTTAATTTGACCTTTGAACCCCAAATTTCATGGTAACCACACATTTTTATAATACCTGACATACTCATTATAACTGTGAATGTTGCAAGTCAGTTCAATGCACCCCTTGTAGTTATAAATAAGACCTGTTTTGCTTATTCTGACCTTTCACCTTTCGTTCTCAAAGTCTGCGAGACTGTGAAAATCCGTGGATTGGCCTCTTGTATTTTTCTTTCCAACGTTATTTCATACCTAATAATTGACAATGTTTAACGTCGAATTGTTAATGGAAACAGTCATCTGATAACTATACTTGAAAAGAAAGGTTTTCCAAAGCAATCTGGGAGGTGAGGCTACCCAGCGTTTCGGAAATCTTTACAGAGAGTCCTGTCAGTAGGCAAGATACCGAGGAGTCAATTTCAAAAGGGGTGAATATATGATTGAAAATATTTGTATTTGAGTATCCTAACGGCGACTACGTACAAAACAGTCTGCATACAGACAAGATTTAATTATAGAAAATTCAATCATATATATTATCCCTACCTACACATTACATAGCATAATCATTACTAACTGTGCATTCAAATCGAAAGTTAGTGCATCAACGTTGACAATCACAAAGGTATACATCACAAACGAAACAAGACGGCAATCCACGGAGTTGCATTGCTCATCGCAAAACTATCCCTAACTGTTGATGATTGTCCTCAAAATAGCATGGTGACAATTTACTTAATTTCTTTATTCATTAACTCCACACTGAACAACAAAACATCTTGCCCTTTTAGCCCTTGAGATTTGACTTCAGTTGCAGTTGTTGAATACATATTTTGAAAAGTGTGAAGGTTGTACAGCTATTTAACATTTGTCCTCGCTTTCTTAATGTGTCACTTTACAGATCCTTTTGACCTCTGACCTTTCTTTCTGTAGGTATGCAAGGCACGAGTACATATCGATTACCCTGAAGTTGGATGTTTTACACAAAACTTTTAATCCTTGACCCTGACCTTTGATTTCAGTTACCATGGCACCACATAATTATTTAGATAGTACTTGACATACTTATTATGCATGTGAAAGTTGCAGTCAATACATTTTTTCACTTCGGAGTTATAGCAAAAAATATTTGTCGTGGACTTTGACCTTTTTATTTTTGCCCTATACATTTCCCTAAGGCACCTTTCTAATAAGCTTGAAAGAAAATGGCCCTGCCGTTGAGCAGGAGTTTTAACACAATCGTGATGTTATAGCCAAACACTCACACAGGAATATCTGTTTACCCCCTTCCATATTTATGTGGAGTTTTGGTGGTGACCGGACAACACCCCTTGGACAACCCCCCCACGGACAATTACCCCCAGACAACTCCCCCTGGACAAGTACCCCCCGGACAATTTCCCCCCGGACAATATCCCCCGGACAATTGGCCAACAGATAATTGTCAATCGGGAGCACCCAATTTGGACGATTTTATAACGCTAGTTACCAATAAAAACTGCGTGTGTACTATATTATTTTCTATTAGCATAACCAACAGGCCCAACTCAATTGAGAAAAAAATAATCGAGAAGTTAAAGATACGAACAGTGAGTATCTCTGTGCGAGATTCTCGTGCATTAGTGAAATATTTATTTATTTCCGTTTTCTGTGTGTAAACCATGCGCCCTGTAGAGAGTGACTTTCGCTGAATTTTACCACATAAAGGTGTGAGATATTGGTTATCTTTGGTCTACTTACATAGATATCTGAATTACCACTTTTGTCCTGTCACGCTACAAATGTAATAATTTTGTAATGTAGTAAAACATACGAACACCGTTGAATTGAAAAGCTTAAATAACAAAACGACTGTATTTTAGGAGACAAAGTACCAAAACACTTTTTTGTTTCGCGTGCATTGTGTATACTATAGCTACACTGACACAATGATAATATTTTGGGTGTCAATTTAGTAAATTTGTGGAAAAATAGATTTGGTGCGCTTTGCGCGTACAAGCTGCATTGATGCTGTGAGAATTATTTACTCCTTCCACATGCATGTTAGCTAGATAACCATAACATTTTCTTTGACTCTTTGTTATTCCTTGCCAGAGGCAAAAGGAATCTATGCAGTCACGCATATGTGTGTGTGTCTGTCTGTGTGTCTGTGACGCCGGCTTGTAATCACGATGACTGAACGATGCAAGATCCGATCGGTCTCATGCTTGGTGGGTAGGTTACCCATAGTGAGTATGGTCCCTATCGATTTTGGTGCCAATTTCATTAATATTAATATTAAGTGGACGGACTCCGTATCTCGGCAACAGAAAGGCCGATTTTGTCCACACTTGTTTGGTGGCATTGGTAGGAGGTGGGGTACATGCGTAGGTTAATACTCTATCGCGTCTCATTAATATTCACGAGGGGCGGAGCCAAATGTAATTTCTCTGAAAATTGCTCGTAATCACTCTTAGTCAAGGTGTGATCATTCTCATACTTCGGTGGTGGATTACCCATAGTGAGTAGATGATTCTTATTGTTTTGGTTAAGGTCACCTGAGGTCAACAGCGCTAAGTCAAACAATTATACCTGGCTTCAAATCCAAAGGCAAGGAACCACGAAGCTCTATACTCTTGTTATGCATTATAGCAGCTACCATACATTCCCCGTAGCATTTATGTTGTGTTACGGTAAATTTACGCATTTTGCATGCCTGGTATAACTGGCTTGTGCCAAAAATTTGTTCGCGCGATTCACGTGCACTAACTAGGTTGATATTTTATTTCGTTTATTTTCGTTTATTTATTTGTTTTTTTCACAACATATATACAACAAATGTAGCGAACACAGAGAGTTGTGGAATGTGAATGGAAGTGCATCAAGAAACCCTTGTGGGCTTATCTAGTGATACACTCCCCTGTACATAGAGTACACAAATAACTTACAAAAAAGAATTAAGAAAAGAACTAAGAAAAAGAGAAGAAAAGAAGAAAGGAAGAAAAAGAAAAGAAAGAAAGAGGAACCTCAATCTCAGTACAAGTTGAAGTAAAATCTCTTTAATTTGTATTTAAACGAATTTCAGGAAGGTTGTGACCTGATATTAAGAAGCAAAGAATTCCATGTGACGCTTGTATGATGTCGAAGGCTATATTTTCCTACATTGGTGTGAATGCGATTAGGGCGTAAACTTTGTATCTGTCGTGTGTTATAATTTTGCATGGCATGGTTGTGAACAAGGAAATTGTCGAAAGCAGAAAGGACCTGCCCATGAATAGCTCTATAGGCAAATGTGGCTACATATACATTTATTAAATCAGGGAGCTTGAGGATGTCAAGATCTTTGAAAAGTTTACTTGTATCATTGTATGGTCATTGTAATTGGCAAATGAAACGTGTCTAATTGCTCTTCTTTGAATAACAAAGAGTTTTTTAAACATGTGTGACTGGTACCAGACCATACTGGTATGCAGTATGTAAAATGTGGTGCGATTAAAGTAAGATATAACGAACGCAAAATTTTCTTGGGTAAAACATGCTTAAGTTTTGAGAGAATGCCACAGCCCTTAGCAGTTTTAGTTGCAATAGGCTGTATGTGATTGTTCCATGTTAAACGGGAGTCAATATAAACACCTAGAAACTTAGTGCATTTCACTCTTTGCAGACTCGAGTTGTTCATTTTAAGATCTAGATTAACTTCATCAGCCTTACGCTTACTGTTACTGAAAACGATATAGTTAGTTTTCCTGACGTTTATTGAAAGTTTTTAGCAGTAAACCAATCATGAAACTTAACAAGTTCTAAGTTAATAATATGTTCCAAGACATTTGGGTCATGACCAGTAAAAAAGACACTTGAATCGTCTGCGAGAAGGATCGTAGAGCATAGAGTAGAAACATTACTTATATCATTTATATATAGATAATAAAAGTAGAGGACCTAGGATAGAGCCTTGAGAAACACCGCAGCGAATAGTATGACTTATAGACTTAGTATCGTTAAATCTTGTAAAATGGATTCTATTATTAAGGTAACTTGCATGTTATCCACTCAAGGCATTTTCCTATGATGCCATACTGATTAAGCTTATAAAGCAAAATATTGTGGTCGATGGTGTCAAACGATTTCGAAAGATCAAGAAAAATTCCAATTGAAATCTTATTATCTAGGGCATTGGACAACTTGTCAACTGCATCAACAAGTGCCAGCTCCGTTGAGTGTTTAGGCCTGAATCCATATTGACCATTACACAATACATTGTGATTGTTAATAAAGTTAAATATACGATTATACACGGTTCTTTCAAAAGCCTTAGAGAAAGTTGACAAAAGAGAAACTGGTCTATAGTTGTCAAATTGTGTTGGGTCACCTTTCTTGATTTGTGTGATAGTTTTTTCTCCCTTTCTATGCATTGTAGCTAGCTACCACAACATTTTCCGAGCGCTTCGCTCGCCGCACTAGCGGCACTGTTTTGTTAACAGTCCTTTCATCGGCCAACTTCGTATGTATGGTAGCCAGCAACTACACAATTTTCTGTACGCTCACTTCTGTAGCTGCACTTCTGCTGTCAGTGATACTTTGCGCATTTTTCATGCTTCGCGTGCGTTTTCATCCTTGGTTTCACGTTTTAGGCTAAATCAGAAACCTTCAATTCCAACATGACCTATATACGACTCATAATGCAACCATTCAATGTGTATCTTTGGCATGGTCATTAGAATTTTGCCCCCCCCCCTCCCCCGCCCTGGCAAGAAACCATAGATACTCCACTGTTTTTAAGCTTAATTCAGGTAACTCAGTGTTTCAACAAGAAGAACGGCAACTGTTTGAAGAAAGCTGAGGTGATGCAAATATCGAAGAGACATTGATGAACTACATAATATTGTTTACTAACCGTGTTAGAGCATTTAAAACAGTTACAAAACTGACGGCATACAATACCCGCCAAAAAATACACGGGACAAACCCCGCTCCCCATACCAATGTTGGAAACTGCGAGACTTCACGACCAACATGTTAAAAGAATTGTCTGGTAGCCCTTAGAAGTTACCATAAAAAAACGATAAATAATTATCCAAACATGTTTTCAAAATATTAGAACGCTAATGTTGCGTTTGATAAAGAAACGATTTTTTAATCGTGTAGGATGGATATTTGAAGTATACTTTGAACAGTACAGAACGTGACGTCACCTTCGAAAATGCAGATTGCGACATAACCCACGCTCCATACAGTTCCTACAGTAATCACAACATAAACCGCGTTTGAATACAGATTAATTTGTTCCTTAATTTTCCGTGAAATTTCTAATAAATAATATATGTTTTAAAATCATTAAGCCTGCATTATGTTTATCAAGAATGCATGGAACTAAGGATGAAAACGCTCGCGAAGCGCGCGAACATCTGTTCTAGCGAGCCACCATGCATGCGAAATGCGAAAAAAATATCATAGTAGAAGTACATTTTGTGCGCGCAGAGAATTTGTAGTTGATACTACCATGCAAGGTCAACAAAATGAGCAAATGTATGGACTATATGACGTTAACAGTGCAGCTAATTCGCGCGAAAAATTCTGTGGTAGCTAGCTAACATGCATGCGAAAGGAGATAAAAGCAATCAAAGTATCAACCTAGCTAGTGCACGCGAGGCGTGCGAACTTTTCTCTGGTCTAGCCATCTTTCTTCATTCAAATTGCGCAAAAAATAACACAGCACCAAGACGTGGATGCAAGCATATGGCCACTGATAAAGACGCTGTAAACGTTCGCGAAGTGGGCAAATTTTTGAGGTGATATTCACTGGAAAGATATTTCCAGGAAGTCATATACACCTGATCCCAATCCCTACCAAAATGTAACTTTTTAAACTTTGGATCGACTTGTGATTGATGGTCAAGGGCGTGTGCAGAAATTGCCACAAGGGGGGGGGGGGGTCCAACATGTGATGAAAAGTAGTGATCGTCGTCCTCGGTGATGGTTCTACGTGGATGGGGTGTCCCCTTCCCTTTTAGAGATATTGTAAGTTTGCATAGATGCAGACTGATGCAATATTTTGCCATCTTTTGTAGTAAATTATCTTCATTATTTAGCCAACATTTTCGAGCAGGCCATCCCCCCTCCCTGCACCCGCCCCTGATGCTGCATTCAACAGTAGTATACTTCCTTAAGTAATGGGCGTGAAAAATACTGATAGTGTTCTTTTATTCAACAGTATTATGTAGTCTATTATACTGTTTATCATCTTTGTGATATCTTTTTTACATGCTATTTGAAAGGATTGCCTAGCAAAGAACCAGTGGCATAGTTAGGGGCGCAAGGGGATAGGGGCGCCAAAATGTGGTTTGGGCCCATATAAACTGTACTTACAAATTTGACAGGGGGCGCCAAAAGCAAAGTTTGCCCCTCCCTGCCCCGATCGCCAATAATTCTCAATACGCTACTTCAAAGACTTGAAGTTTAACTACTACCTCGCGTTCTCAAAGTTAATCACTGAAGCTGCATAAAGAACTACCATACTACAGTATATTAAAGCGGTAATGACAGACAACATAATCCGGGGGGAATTTGCCATGGTTGGGAATTGTCCGGAGTGGCAATTCTCCGGGGGCAATTGTCAGGGTTGGCAATTGTCAGGATTGGGAATTGTCCGGGTGGGAATTGTCCGAGGGGGAATCGTCCGGGGGTAATCGTCCGGGGGGAATTCGTCCAGGGGGGGGGGGTTGTCTGAGAACCGTTTTGGTTACCCTCGGGCACCTACCATAGGTGACCCGAGACACGAATATTCAGGAACATTCACAACCGTTGATCTGGAACTTGTAGGAGCAATAAGTTAGTAAGGAAAACATATATGGTACTTATCTTTTTTAAATGACAGGCAGCTCTTGGTAAAAAGGACAGTTACTTCAAGTAGCAAAAAAAAGATGATGAACAGTTATAATTTGAAGAGCTTTCACAGATTTGATAAGTTAGTTACTGTTAGAATGGTGATATCCAGTGGCGTACCATCAAACGTCATCTGAAAACTTGTTCCTGTCGGTTAAAATTTCAATATCAATATAGATGACACACTAGAATAACACACCAAAATGAGAAACTGCATCATGTTGATGATAGGAGAAACTGGTATCCTCATAAAACTTCTTCCGCACCAACTGATGCAGTAAATCACCAATCATACAAATGCCGGTGATGTAACCAACAAATAATAGCAAAGAACAAGAACAAGAGGGCAATCCATGGAGTTGCAGAACTCATCCCCTCGCACAATTTAAGCCAATTTGTCCTCTGACCTACATTAACTTTTGACCTCGATCCTTAACAACCACATAAGTACTATTTGGAACTTTGTCCTACTATTCTCTACATACTGACAAGCAGGTAATGGTTAAAAACAGTTTTTGGGGTATATGACCTATGACCTTTGACCTATGTCGTCATCTACATGTTGACAAGTAGGAAATACCTAAAACCAATTTTGGTTTCTTGACGTTAGACGTTTGACCTATGACGACATCAATCACGCAGGCACGAGTTTACGTGGTCAGGCACCTACACACAATATCGCATAGATTCTTTGCCTCCAGTCAAAATTCTTTGCCACATCTAAAAACAACTAGTAAACCACAGAAGTGCCAAGGTTTCAATTTGCGAAATTGAATAGGTGAAATCACTCGTTAAGTTACGTTCTCTGAAATGTTTTCCCCGCAGGCTTGTAAGGCTTGCATATTCATCTGTTTGTTTTTGTATAATAGTTAGTTTGTGAATTTTTGTTTTCTGTGTCCTTTAGTAGTTGTTTTTTTTTGTAATGGGGATATTTTCAGCGGATACTACGGTGTTACTATTTGTCAGTTATGTCACGCTTTAAGTCACAATACTTGCATTACTAAACATAAGGATGGTACTATAAACAACTGGATTTGTAGGGCATGTTCTCAAGCTAATTTTCCCTTTATTGACGTCACGGACATTGAACTCGCTTCTGGTTTGGGGAATTGTAGTACGCATACAGGTGCTTCATTAACAAATGACACTTCAGTAAATGATGAATGGTATATGGATTATTTTGACGACATACGTTTGGATATGTGTAAGTACTACAATACTGATGATTTTAATATGATGCCTACTAGTACTTTCAATATTTTTCATTTAAATAGTCGTAGTCTCAATAAGAATTTCAGTGCGATTAATGACTTTCTTTCAACTATTAAACATGAATTTACAATTATAGGTTTCACGGAGACTTGGTTCACAGATGACTTGTCTCCACTCATTAAATTAGATAATTATTCACTTGTCGAGAGTCATCGCTCTGTCAAGAAGCAGGGGCGGATGCAGGATTTGTGACAGCGGGGGGGGGGGGTCTGACTGGTCCAGCCGCGCCTGAACGTAAGACTATCTAAGCGGAGCGCCACCATCGGTTGGCGCGGAGCGTACCAGAAAATTTTTGGCTTTACAAACCCCCCAGATGGCCAAAAACGGCACTTCCCGAGTATTCTAAGTTGCATGTACCTAGCCTGAAAATATGGATCTCATGTCTGCAATTTCTCAATTGATGAGAAAAAAACAATCTATGAAATATGGTAATACATATCAGATGAGTTGAGATGGTCTGAAAATTGAGATTATTAGGCATTTTTGACACGTGTAGCACGCGTGCACACTATAGTTCATTTGACGGAAAAGACACACCTGGCTGACTTGTAAGGATAACCGCCCTTCTGACGTCCTACATGTTTAAAATTGGCGTTTAATTTAATTCTTTTTTCTTTTTCTTTTTTCTCTTTTTTTTTTGGCCAAGAGCAGGGGGGGGGGGGGGGT